>CAUYPK010133429.1:0-10663 GCA_963574355.1 Loris lydekkerianus | reverse complement strand
AAGCTCACAGCAACCTCAGACTCTTGGGCTTAAGCTGTAGTTGTCATTGTTGTTTGGCAGACCTGGGCTGGATTTGAACCCCAGGCCTGGTGTATGTGGCCTGCGCCCTATCCGCTGAGCTACAGGCGCTACTCCCCTGATCCATTCTTGTCACTATTGAAAAACAAAGCCAGGTTCTAGATCCAAAATAACAATTGACCCTGCTGGTAAATATACTTTTTGTGGTCTCAGCCGCTGCCTTAGTAATTTTCTTACAATTTACATTGGTACTTTTGCAAGAAGAGTTGTAGTTTTTTATTGTTTTTGTTAACAGATTATTTGTGAACTGGACTTTACTTTCTCCATATTAATTACCAACCCCCCCCAAAAAAAAATACAAAAACCACACACATCCTACTCAAATTCAGATAAAATACACATTTTCTCAATAAAGCTTACCTGTTTTAGATTAATTTTTTTGTCTTCACACATTATCATAGTAATCCCACGTTTGATCCATGCTGCAAAAACTATGCAAAGTGAAAAGCCCTGTTCCTTCCCTAAGGAAACCTAAAGGCAAAAGCAAAAGCCTCATGCTACTAAAGGAAAACAAAAAGCAGAGGCATCACCGGGGCGCAGATGAATCAGCCCACAAAGACGAGAGGACAATTTTTCTGCAAACATTTGCAAGAAGATAAAGTTCAAAAAGGAACATTAAGCATCCACTTTCCTGCAGGAATAATTATCATGTCAGATAACTCGACTCCTGACACAAGTTCTGGATGGATTTTTATTTGTTCGTAAGAGACAAGGTCTCACTCTGTCATCCTGGGTAGAGTACAGTGGCATCACCTAGCTCACAGGAACCTCAAACTCCTGAGTTCACACAATCCTCCTGCCTCAGCCTCCTGAATAGCTGGGGCTACAGGCACCCACTACAACATCTGGATAACTTTGTATATTTTGTAGAGGTGGGGTCTTTTTTTAATTATTTCATTCTTTTTTTTTTTTTCAACATAACCCCCATCTCCATCCCTCCTCCCCTCTCCCTCATTCCCCCCCCCACCCATTGTATTAGTTCATTGACTGCCTTCATATTCTTTTTTTTTTTTTTTTTTTTTACTGCCTTCATATTAGAATTGAGTACGTGGATTCTTGCTTCTCCATTCTGTTTTACTAAGAAGAATGTGTTCCACCTCCATCCAGGTTAATACAAAAGATGTAAAATCTCCATCTTTTTAATGGCGGAATAGTGTTCCATGGTGTACATATACCACAGCTTGTTAATCCATTCCTGGGTTGGTGACATTTAGGCTGTTTCCACATTTTGGTGATTGTAAATGTTGTGATAAACAGTCTAGTGCAAATGTCCTTATGATAAAAGGACCTTTTTTCTTCTGCTTAGATGCCTAGTAATGGGATTGTAGGATCAATGGGAGGTCTAATTTGAGTTCTTTGAGGAGTCTCCATACTTCCTTCCAAAAAGGTTGTATTAGTTTGCAGTCCCACCAGCAGTGTAAAAGTGTTCCCTTCTCTTCACATCCACAACAGCGTCTGCAACTTTGAGACCTTGTGGTGTGGGCCATTCTCACTGGGATTAGATAATATCTTAGGGTGGTTTTGATTTGCATTTCTCTAATAATTAGGGACAATGAGCATTTTTTCATATGTTTGTTAGCCATTCATCTTTCTTTTTCTTCTTTTTTTTTTTTTTTTTGTATCACCCTGAGTAGAGTGCCATGGCATCACATAACTCACAGCAACCTCCAACTCCTGGGCTCAAGTGATTCTCTTGTCTCAGCCTCCCGAGTAGCTGGGACTACAGGCGCCTGCCACAACGCCCGGCTATTTTTTCATTGCAGTTCAGTCGGGACTGGGTTTGAACCTGTCACCCTCGGTATATGGGGACGGCGCCCTACCCACTGAGCCACAGGTGCCACCCCCATCTTTCTTCTTTAGAGAAAGTTCTATTCATGTCTCTTGCCCAGTGATATATGGGATTGTTAGGACTTTTTTTGTTGCTTAATCTGAGTTCTCTGTAGACTCTAGTTATCAAGCCTTTGTCTGATTCATGATATGCAAATATCTTTTCCCATTCTGAACTTCGTCTGTTTGCATTGGTTGTTGTCTCCTTAGCTGTACAGAACCTTTTCAGTTTAATTAAGTCCCATTTGTTTATTTTTTGTGGTTGTTGCAATTGCCACTGAAGTCTTCTTCATAATGTCTTTCCCCAGGCTGATATCTTCAAGTGTTTTTCCTATGATTTCTTTGAGGATTTTTATCATTTCATGCCTTAAATTTAGGACTTCTATCTATCTTGAATCAATTTTTGTAAGTGGTGAGAGGTGCAGATCCAGTTTCAGTCTTTTACATGTGGTTATCCAGTTCTCCCAACACCATTTGTTGAATAGGGTTCTTTTCCCCAGTGTATGATCTTGTCTGGTTTATCAAACATCAGGTGGCTGAAAGATGTTAATTTCATCTCATGGTTTTCTATTTGGTTCCAAATGTCAACGTCTCTATATTTGTGCCAATGCCATGCTGTTTTGATCACTATGGCCTTGTAGTATAGCCTAAAGTTTGGTAGGGTGATATCCAGTGTTTTTATTACTAAGAATTGTCTTGGCTACACGGTTTTTTTTCTGGTTCCATACAAAATGAAGAATAATTTTTTCCAAATTTTGAAAGTATGATGATGGGATTTTTTCCTCTTTTTTTCTTTCTTTCTTTTTTTTTTTTTAGAGACAGAGTTTCACTTTGTCTCCCTTGGTCTAGTGCCATGGCATCACAGCTCACAGCAACCTCCAGCTCTTGGGCTTAGGTGATTCTCTTGCCTCAGCCTCCCAAGTAGCTGGGACTATAGGCGCCTGCCACAAATGCCCAGCTATTTTTTTGTTGCAGTTTGGCCAGGGCCGGTTTTGAACCCACCACCCTTGGTATATGGGGCCTGCACCCTACCCAGTGAGTCACAGGTGCCGCCCTGATGATGGCATTTTAATGGGGATTGCATTGAATCTGTCGATTTCTTTGGGAAGTTTAGACATTTTGACAATTTTGATTCTTCCCAGCCACAAGCGTGGTATGTTCTTCCATTTGTTAATATCTTCTGCTATTTCTTTTCTTAGGATTTTGTAATTTTCTTTGAAGAGGTCCTTCACACTCTTTTGTTAGGTATATTTCTAGGTATTTCTTTTCTTTCTTTCTTTCTTTCTTTCTTTCTTTTTTTTTTTTTGAGCTACTGTGAAAGGAATTGTGTCCTTGATTAGCTTCTCATCTTGGCTGTTATTGACATATAGAAAGATTTGTGGACATTGATTTTATATCCTGAGACATTACTGTATTTTTAAATCACTTCTAGGAGTCTTGTGGTTGAGTCTTTTGGGTTCTGTAAGTATAAGAGCATATCACTGGCAAAGAGCAAGAGTTTGACCTCCTCTGCTCCCATTTGGATGCCCTTTATGTCCGCCTCTTGCCTGATTGTTGGGTAAGAACTTCCAGCACCATGTTGAATAGCAGGGATGACAGAGGACAACTTGGTTCCAGTTCTAAGTGGAAAAGCTTTCTGTTTTACTCCATTCAGTATAATATTAGCTACGGGTTTGTCATAGATAACTTTGATCAGTTTAAAAAATGTGTCACTGGCCAGGCATGGTGGTTCCTGCCTGTAGCACTCTGGGAGGCCGAGGCAGGTGGATTACCTGAGCTCACAGGTTCCAGACTAGCCAGAGCAATTGTGAGATCCCATCTCTAAAAAAATAGCGGGCATTGTGGTGGGCGCCTGTAGTCCCAGCTACTTGGGAGGCTGAGACAAGAGAATCGCTTGAGCCCAAGAGTTTGAGGTTGTTGTGAGCAATGATGACACGGCACTCTACTAAGGGTGACAAAGTGAGACTCTGTCTCAAAAAAAAAAAAAAAAGAAAAGAAAAGAAAAAGGGAAAGAAATGTGACACCTTAAGAATATGCTTATATTCTTAAGTAGAAATTAGAAAAGGATGCTGAATTTTTCTCGAATGCTTTTTCTGCATCTATTGAGAGGATCATACAGTCTTTGTTTTTGCTTCTGTTGATATGGTGGGGGAATTACATTTATGGACTTGTATATGTTAAACCAGCCTTGCATCCCTGGGATGAAACCCACTTGGTCATGATGAATTATTTTTTAATGTGTAACTGTAATCTATTGGCTAGGATTTTATTGAGAATTTTTGCATCTTTATTCATTGGTCTGAAGTTTTCCTTCTTAGTTGAGTCTTGGTTTTCCTGGTTTTGGTATCAAGGAGATGTTTGCTTCATTTGGGGAAGATTCCTTCCTTCTCAATTTTTTGGAATAATTTCTGCAGCATGGGTATATGCTCTTTGAAGGTTTGATGGAATTCTGGTGTGAAGCCATCTGGCCCCCGGCATTTTTTTTTTTTTTTTTTTTTTTGTAGTGACTCACTGCACCGCTCTCCGGTAGAGTGCTTTGACGTCACACGGCTCACAGCAACCTCTAACTCTTGGGTTTACGTGATTCTCTTGCCTCAGCCTCCCGAGCAGCTGGGACTACAGGCGCCTGCCACAACGCCAGGCTATGGCCCAGGGCATTTTTTGTTGGGAGACTTTTTTATTGTTTCTTTGATCTCAGTTCTTGAAATTGGTCTGTTCAAGAGTTCTGTTTCTTCTTGGTTAAGTCTAGGGAGAGGATGTGATTCTAAGTATAGATACATTTCCTCCACATTGTCAGATTTGTGGGCATAGAGTTTCTTGTAACACTCAGAGATGATTAGAGATGGGGTCTTACAAAAAAAAAAAAAAGAAAGAAAAGAAAAGAAAGAAAAAAAGAGAGAAAGAGATGGGATCTTGCTATAGTGCCCAGGCTGGTATGGTGCCAAGGTGTCTTGAACTTCTGGTCTCAAGTGATCCTCCTGGCTGAGATGTATGGACTTTATTTATTTATTTTAAGACAGAGTCTAATTTATGTCTCCCTCAATAAAGTGTCATGGCATCACAGCTCATAGCAACCTCCAGCTATTGGGCTTAGGCAATTCTCTTGCCTCAGTCTCCCAAGTAGCTGGGACTACAGGCGCCTGCCACAGCGCCCGGCTATTTTGTTGTTGTTGTTGTAGTTGTTTAGCTGGCCCAGACCAGGTTTGAACTCACCACCTTCAGTGTATGTGGCTGGTGCCAAACCACTGTGCTATGGGTGCAGAGCCTATTTATTTATTTTTATTATTATTATTTTTTGAGACAGAGTCTCACTCTGTTGCCCCAGATAGAGTGCTGTGGTGTCAGCTTAGCTCACAGCAACCTCAAACTCTTGGACTCAAACTGTACTCTTCCCTCAGCCTTCCCCAGTAACTGGGTCTATAGGTGCCTGACATAATACCCAGCTAGATTTTCTATTTTTAGTAGACATGGGGTCTCACTTTGGTCAGGCTGGGTTCAAACTTCTTAGCTCAGGCCATCTACCTGCCTTGGCCTCCCAGAGCACTAGGATTACAGGTGTGAGCCACCGTACCTGGCCAGATGTATGGATTTTAATTAATAGAGCCTAATTCTGTCCTACAGACTTAAGGAAACTGTTATCTCCCATTGCACCCTAACACTAAGACTAACTCTGAGTCTGGGCAATCACTTCATGTTTTTGAGTTTTTTAAATAGCATGACTCAAACTCTTCCACATTGCAACAGAATGCAGTTTACATCATCTCTAAGTCTGAGATGAAGAAACCATTAGCTGGTTTCTAGCTGGTTTCTTTTTTTCCTTTCTTTCTTTCTTTTTTTTTTTTTTTTAGAGACAGAGTCTCACTTTATTGCCCTCGGTAGAGTGCCGTGGCGTCCCAGCGCACAGCAACCTCCAGCTATTGGGCTTAGGCAATTCTCTTGCCCACCACAATGCCCGGCTAATCCAGCTGGTTTCAATACCGGCTTGAAGTTAGAATAATTTTACTGTGTAGACATTAAACACAGGGGTGCCAAAATTGTATACATATTTTAAGAAAGAAAAAACACAGTATTAAAATTGGAATACTCGGCTCAGTGCCCCTAGCACAGAGCCGGCCACATGCACTGAGGCTGGCAGGTTCGAACCTGGCCCGGGCTAGCAAAACAGCAATAACAACTGCTGCAACAACAACAACAACAACAACAACAAAAAATTGGAATAATCAATATACACCAATATGTGTATCCTACATATTGTATCTTGTATCTTTTGTAATTGCAGAAGTCACATGTTGTGACTTTTTTGTTGTTTTTTGAGACAGAGTCTTACTATATTGCCCTTGGTAGAGTGCTGTAATGTCACAGCTCACAGCAACCTGAAACTCATGGGCTTAAGTGCTTCTCTTGCCTCAGCCTCCCAAGTAGCTGGGACTATAGGCGCCTGCCACAATGCCCGGCTATTTTTTTGTTGTTGTTGTAGTTGCTATTGTTGTTTTTAGCAGGCCAGGGCTGGGTTCGAACTCACCAACCCCAGTCTGTGTGGCCAGCGCCCTAACCATTGAGCTATGAGCGCTGAGCTGTGTATTCCATTTTTAATACAGTATTTTCCTTTCTTAAAATGTGTATGCTTTCTTGGCACCCTCTGTATGAATATTAAACATGTGGCTGGGCATGGTGGCTCATGCCTATAATCCTAGCACTCTAGGAGGCGAGGCAGGTCAATTTCTTGAGCTCTGGAGTTTGAGACCAGCCTGAGCAAAATTGACACCCTGTCTCTACTAAAAATAGAAAAACTGGGCTCAGCGCCTATAGTTCAGTGGCTAGGGCACCAGTCACATACACCCCAGCTGGTGGATTCAAACCCAGCCCAAGCCTGCCAAACAACAACAACAACAAAATAGCCAGGCATTGTGACAGGTGCCTGTAGTCCCAGCTACTTGGGAAGCTGAGGCAAGAGTATCACTTAAGCCCAAGAGTTTGAGGTTGCTGTGAGCTATGACATCACAGCAGTCTACTGAGGGTGACATAATGAGACTGTCTTTTTTTAAAAAAAAAAAAAGAAAGAAAGAAAAAAGAAAACCTGAGGCAAGAGGATTGCTTAAGCCCGAGTTGGAGGTTGCTGTGAGCTATGATGGCACGGCACTTTACCCAGGGTGACAGCTTGAGACTCTGTCTCAAAAAAGATATATATATGTATTAAACATGAAATCTTTTCCTGACTATCTAGACCAGTGGTTCTCAACCTGTGGGTCACGACCCCTTTGGGGGTCAAACAACCCTTTCACAGGGGTCACCTAAGACCATCCTACATATCAGATATTTACATTACGATTCATAATAGTAGCAAAATTACAGTTATGAAGTAGCAACGAAAATTATTTTATGGTTGGGGGTCACCACAACATGAGGAACTGTATTAAAGGGTCACAGCATTAGGAAGGTTGAGGACCACTGATCTAGACAGAAACTGAGAAATCAGGGAGAACAGGCAAGAGAAGAAGCAGTCTAATGAACAGGCTTGTGATTGCCACCCCATCTATAATAAGGCAGGGACTTCAGTGTGGTTTTCAAAAATGCCTGGAAGCTGGTTTCTAAAAATTCATCTCTTCTTGTAATTTTTTTAAGTTAAAAAACTTTTTTTTTACCTAAAGCATACACACACACAAACACACATATATATATTTTTTTGAGACAGAGTCTCATTTAGTCGCCCTCGGTAGAGTGCTATGGTGTCATAGTTCACAGCAATCTCCAACTCTTGGGCTTAAGCAACTCTCTTAACTCAGCTTCCCAAGTAGCTGGGACTACAGGTACCCGCAAGGCCTGGCTTTTTTTTTTTTTTTTGGTTGTAGTTGTCATTGTTGTTTGGCAGGCCTGGGCTGGATTTGAACCCACCAGCACCAGTGTATGTGGCTGGCACCTTAGCCGCTGAGCTACAGGCGCTGAGCCACCTAAAGCATATTTTTATAGTGTTAAAATATTTATAACATAAAATTTACCATTATAACCGTTTTAGGTGCACAATTCAGTGATATTAGGTACATTCACAGCCTCATGCAACCATTACCCACTATCCATTTCCAGAATTTTAAATCTTTCCACATAGGAATTCTGTAGCCATCAATGCTAACTCAAAGGATATTCTTATGGGATGGACTTGGCCTGTCCCTGCAGGGACCAGCCTGGCTGGGGTCACCACAAGGTTCTCATCCTAGGAGCTTGCTCTGTAACTCATGGCCACTGGCAGGAGCAGGTCCCTGAGAGATCAAGGATCAAAAATAAAAGATTATTCTTAAATGAGATCTCGCTGGGGGGTCTGAGGGCCCTGGGGGAATTTTTGGAGTTTTTTCAGATATCAGGTGCAGACTGAGAGATAAAATGCAGGTTAATAGGGTGGAGGTGAGGATAACATAGAAATCTTGTCAGGCCAGATCGCATGATTGGGTGAGATAGCTAAATTCTTGAGGCTATTTTGTGGGGTCTGCAGAGAACAAACCTAGTCTCTGACTTACGTGGGACAGGTCTGAGAGAGAAAAACGGACATGAACCTGGATGATACCTTCCATTCCTGTAACCTCTTGGAGGGGGTATAGAGGTTGTGGTGGTCCCGAAGTAGAAGGTCCAAAGGTGTAGCCAGACCTAGTATGGGGTGGGAAATTGGGTCCGCCATGTTTCTTTTCTCTCCCGGTTCCACCATCTCTGTCTACCATGTGCAGTGGAAGGCGGATGGGGGAGGTGGAGGTGGCAGGGCGTGGAATTCTGTAGGTAGGAATGAGGTTGAGGGAGGGAGGGCTGTGGAGGGGCAGAAGGGGGAGGGTGTCTGCCAGGGGGGAAAGAAGATAATGGAGATTCAGAGGGTCAGGGGGAGCTGGTTTGACCCGCGCAAGGAAAATCTGAGAGGATTCACAAGAAGAACACACAGAAGGAATGTTTCAGAGGCGGAGAAAGGCCTGGGTGAAGGGAGTCTCCGATCATTTGCCTAATCTCCAACAGTAATTCTTGAGATCAGCGAGGACTGAGAGGTCAAGGGTGCCATTTTCAGGCCATTGTGAGCCCTCGTCTAGTTTGTACATAGGCCAAGCAGTATTACAGAAAAAGATGAGGGAGGCTGAGGCAACAGAATCGCTTAAGCCCAAGAGTTGGAGGTTGCTGTGAGCTGTGACGCCATTCTACTCTACTGAGGACAACATAGTGAGACTCTGTCTCCAAAAAAAAAAAAAAAGAAAAGAAAAAGAAAAAGATGAGGCCTTTAGGTTTAAAATCAGGATAGAGCCGTAGAGACCTGAGGTGAGGTAAAAGGCAGCTTGAAGGTGGAGAAGGGGGAATCCGTGATTGAGCGGGCCCCATGTCAGAAAGTGGAGGTAAAAAAATAAATGAGGTTAAAGTGAGGATGTACAGGAGAACTTTCGAGGTGGAGGAACAAGCAGGTGGCCAAGGCTGGCGTCAGGGAGGTTACCAGGCCTCTGCGTGTGACCTTTAACCAGCCCAGCCGGCAAAATGTGGGCCAGGCCCAAGGGGAGGGCGTCCCCACGCACCAGGCACTGGGTGGCGAGTCTGACTCGCTGGGGTTAGTCTGTGACTGGTAGGTGGCATGGACCACTGGAATTTCTCAGCCCAGAGTGAGGAAAGCGAAGAGAAGTGAAAAGAAGCTCAGGGAGGGGCTATATATGACTGCTTAGGAGGCCCGGAGATGGAGGGAGAGGGAAAAAGAGATGAGTGGGGAAAAGGAGGGAAAAGCTTAGAAAGTTCAGAAAGGGGTTCTGGACAAATGCTCACCTCACCAATCAGTATTGATGAAGTTTGGGCGGGGATTGGAGGGGTCTTCATTTCCCTTTGTGTCATCTGAACCAGTCTGTCTAGTTGGATCCGACAGGGTATGTCTGCGTCCCTCGCTCCCCCGCCCCCACAGAGGCTGCTCCCTGTCCCAGGTTGTCAGCACCAAAATCAGAGATCAAAGACCAAAAATAAAACAAGCCATGGAGCACTGCAGCTATGTGAGTCCCTGCATCCCACAATTTAAAGTGAAATGCAGATAAGCCCTGGGCACCCAACACCCAGAATTCACAATTCATGGCACTGAGCTGCTGCTTGGAGGTCTTTTTTTTTTTTTGAGACAAAGTTTTACCCTGCTTCTCAGGCTAGAGTGCGGTGACATCATAGCTCACAGCAACCTCAAACTCCTGAGCTCAAGTGATCCACCCGCCTCAGCCTCCCAGTGTGCTGGGATTACAGGCATGAGCCACTATATTTGGCCTTGGAGGCTTTTTTTTTAAATAAAGGAAATAAAATATTATGAAAGAAGTTGAAGGCTCCCCTTATCCCACCCCCCCCATCCCAGTTCCCAGCCTTGAGTGATGCGAGCGTATACACACACACACACACACACACCTTGAGTCCAAGAATGGCACACAGCACTGTTTATAATGTGTACAAATGACGTGGGCACTGTTTGCCTCCTTCTCTATCTTATTACTGTCCCTGGGTTGTTAAGTTTCTGCCCCCCATCCTTGCTGCTCGGTTAGTGGCTCCATCTCACCTCTTTCAATGGTTTTAAGGGCTGTGGGATCAGCCTCTTCTATTAATTGGTGGATCAGTCCACTTTCCTGCACCTCCTATGTGCCAGCCACGGCCTGGCTGGTGCTGCGGTGCAGGGGTGGTGTGGGGGGTGGGTGCTGCAGGTGAGGGAGTACTGCAGGTAGGTGGGGGTGCTGCAGGTAGGGGGGTACTGCAGGTGGGGGGTACTGCAGGTGGGGGGTGCTGC
>CAUYPK010133428.1:0-15187 GCA_963574355.1 Loris lydekkerianus | reverse complement strand
TTATTGTAATTGTTTTGGGTATATATTTTTATTTTTGAAATTTACCAGTGGCTGCTGCATTTTCCACCTCGGCTTATACTCGAGTCACTAAGTTTTCCCAATTTTTAGGGTAAAATTAAGGGGGTCGGCTTATACTTGAGTTGGCTTATACCTGAGTATATACGGTAATAATTTTAATTCCTCTTGTTCAGAACAGTTGAACAAACAATTCAGTAAATGGGTATATGTGAACTGCAAAATCAGCTTGGACTAATTGATTTTTTAAAAATCTTTTCATTTTCACTGTGAAAAGCAGTGAACCTTTAAAAGGTTCTTCCACCTTTATTATTCTTCCAGGCATATCGGAAATTGGCATTAGAGTATGTGTCCTCTTTGGGACCTACACATCTTTTGTATCTCAATTCCTACAGAGGTTTATTTTGAGACTTGCCAAAAAAAATAACAGAATTTTTAGATAAGACTAGTGTTTTATGGCAACTTAATTTCCTCAAAACCTTATTAGATTTCTGATTTATTTACTTCTAGTCAGTTTCATGTACCAGCAACCACACCAAAGATTCTTTCTGAAACAACTCTTAAGCTAGTCTTTATCTCTCTGCTTCCTGGTTCCTTAAGCAGCTAACTTAATAACAGCTTAGGTACCTTGAGGAGAGGAAGAGTAAACAGGGCATATTCCTGATCTGATCACTTCATTGAAATAAATAAGAAATCTCACTTGCCTTTGTTAAAAAAACAGTGTTTTAAAGTCTATCTCCTGCTATTTAGGAACTAGAAGCTGTCAATTTTTCTGATCTCGCAAGGTTCCTTTTATCCTTGCATTTCTGCTTGTAAACTGTCTATTTCTTCTCTTTCTTATGTGTTACCAAAGAGATCCAATAACAACCAAACCATATTAAAATGATCTTTTCAACCTTTTTCCCCCAAACTCAGTAATCATTTGATTTGTCTTCCAAGTTCTTGTAGGCAAGAAATTTTCCAAATATTTTCCATGTTTCCATGTGAATGACAAAGATCAAGAGTTATTCACCTTTTGTTGTTGCTGTTGTTCTTTTTGCAGTTTTTGGCCAGGGCTGGGTTTGAACCTACCATCTCTAGCACCCAACCCCTTTGAGCCACAGGCACCGCCCTATTCATCTTGTTTTACTGTTATTTTTCATTCAATCACTGGGCCAATGTTGCATACTGAAAATCTTTTTTTCATTGGCTTTCTAATTTTAATATCAATTTATGTATTAATATCTATGTATTCTAACCTGGACAACAAAGTGAGACCCCGACTAAAAAAAAAAAAAAAAAAAAAACAAAACCATATTTTGCCAAGTATAATGTGCACTTGTTACCCAAATTTTTGAGGAAAAAACAATGATGTACATTATACATGGATAGTAAATTTCTGTATCTACATAAATGTTTTTAAGTTTTAAATTTATGATTATGTGCTAAAAGTACAAATCTTTCCTGTTAAATAATATATTATAAATAAATGCTAAATTTTCTTCATAATACAAAAAAACAAGTACTTAAATAGAAACAAATAAAAATTTGAATTAAACAATTAAACAAAAGGTTTTTTTCTCCTGAAAGTTTGGGCCAAAACACACAAAATACAGTATGTATTAACACTAGTTAATATAACATTGTAATTAATTATAATATAATTACAAATAATAAGTACTAAGTAATGTATTACTATTATCGTGTGTATTAATTTTATAGGATGAGTTTTGATGGCTACTGACACAACAGTATAGAATCTCAGTAACTGCAAAGTGTGTGTACGCGCCATGTGTGCAAATGTGTTTGTGGATGGGTGTTTACAGCTGGAATCCAACACTAGGCGACAGAAAAAGGTGAGGGATTCTGTTTTACAGAGAAATTCTGGGACCAGGCTCCCTCTATGCTGTGGTTCAATGACATTCAACGTCCTTCAGTATCACCCTTGTATGATTTAGCTAGCGGGAGAGTAAAGGCTCAGGCAATCTTAGCCACCCACTTCTGCTATTATATTGGTAAGAAATAGTTATTGTACTTTATGTAACAGTGAGTACAGTCTGGGAAACAGAAAGCACGCTAGTTATTTTAGCAGAAAAATTGATACAGGAATTGGTTAAACGGGTCCTGAATAACTGAACAGACATAAAGAAACCTGGTTTTGGAAGAGAAAGGGAAACGTGTAGCAGGCAGCACATTTCCTGGGAGTAGGGGACTTGAGCTGTTATCTGTGAAAAGACAGAGTTTGGAGACCTAAAAGAGCTGAAAGCAGACCCAGTTGCTGTTTGAACCAATTACTGTTGCCAGGACGAAGAGCTAGGTGGGTGCCCGCTGTGGCCACGCTGTCACTGCACCAATAAAAGCGGCTGGGTCCAGGGATTGAAGGTACAAATGCCTACAAAAGGAGGGCTTCCCGTAGTATCCCTGAGCAACCCCTGCCAATGCCTTTTATTGAAGCATTATACTACAGGTGTGAGGGGGCCACGTACTGGAGCGATCACTATGTGCTTTCTCCCAGAGCTCAACTCCCACCCTGTTGCACCACGAAGGTCCAATGTGTAGCACCTGCTTGCTAACGAGTGACGGAACTTAACTCATTAACGCCTGCAGCTGCTTGAGGGCTGGTCTCTGGGCAGCCAAAAATCTCCATGTGTGCTAGGAGATTGTCCCGCTCCCAGCGCCTCCCTCAAGAGCCGGTGACAGCTTCCTGAAGCTTGGTGCACGGCCTCCCACAGAGCTACTTGCACTATTCTTGCTTAAGGAGACCCTGAAGTCAGCCCAGAAGGAGCTCATCTCTTGCCCCATCTAGCAACCCTGTTGGCACAAAGTAGCAGGAAGCCAGTTCACAAGGAGCAACCACTATAGATTCCCAACCTGTCACAGAAATGACGCTAACAGATGGGTGGATGTTGAGTTGACAATAGCTTAATAAGTGGTACAATATTTTCTGACAGGTTTCTTGTACCGTGTCTCCACATCCTGTCCTAGTTCTGAAAACTGAGAACTATATTAATAATACAACATTGCTACACAGTGCATGGTAATTTACAAATCAGTGATCTTTCAAAGGAAGTTTCTATTCGGTAACATGACTAGGACTGCAGTTATGTTAGAAGGAGGAGCTTACCTTGATCTTGCCAGCGTATGTGTTGCCCCCACCCCCACCCCCTGCAACTACCAGGGATGGATTTCCCGTGCATGGGCACTGATTCCGTGGATTGATTTCCCTAGTGATGACTGTTGGCTAGAAAAACAAATACATCTGATTAACCATCATTGTCTTATTCAAGATAGCATCTTCTGCGGGTTAACTTGAATTCAGCTCATCTTAACATGGGTTTTATCCAAATGCAATCATCCAGCTTCAGTTTCTAGTTCCCTCCTCAATAACGCAGTTGCTGAAGAAGTTCTATATACAACGTAATTGTACTTCCCAACTATTGACAAAGGAAATAATTTCTGCTTAACAGGTGTTCCATTTATTTAGTGCTATTAAAAAAACTACTTCCAAATAACAACACTTTTTTTTTTTTTTTTTTTTGCAGGTTTTGGCCAAGGCTGAGTTTGAACCCACCACCTGCGGCATAAGGGGCTGGTGCCCTACTCCTTTGAGCCACAAGTGCCGCAGCACTTTT
The DNA here is from genome assembly GCA_963574355.1 of Loris lydekkerianus. Lineage (NCBI taxonomy): Eukaryota > Metazoa > Chordata > Mammalia > Primates > Lorisidae > Loris > Loris lydekkerianus. The sequence continues at coordinate 11,561 of CAUYPK010133428.1, read as the reverse complement.
ATTAATTCTCATGATTTGTAGATCAGGAATTTGGGCAGGGTTCAAATAAACAATGCTTCTGCTCTATCTAGGTCACTAGGGTCAGTCACTCCTGCTGTTTAACTGGCAATTGGGTTTGTCAGGAGGGTACAAGATGGCTTTAGCCATCTGGCTGGTGTCATTAAGACTGATTTCAGGGGAGGCCCCTCCCTGCCAATGGATTTTTAAAGACTTTTTAAATAGTATCTCTGCAGCATGTCAAATGGGATGTTTGCATGGTCATGGTTCAGGTCTCCAAAAACAACACACACACAGAAACTGCTAGTCCCTTTACATGCTAGACTCAGAACTGGAATAGAGTCACTTCTGCAATAATTAGGAGACATAAAATATTCTCTATGTTGCTTACAGCTTCCATGAGAAATAATTTTGTAGACAAGGATTCTTGCCTCACACCTAACCATGCAGACAGAAGCAGATTCACAAATGTTAATGAAAGGGATAATGAGACTTGAGACTTTCTTGAGAAAGTCAGAATTCTCAGCAAAAAAAAAAAAAAAAGAAAGAAAGAAAGAAAGAAACTACACTTAAAGAATGAATTTCTGCTTTTCTGATAATTCCATTTCAAACCACAGGAAAAATAAAAAATATGGCCAGTACACTTAGATAATTTCTGTAACAGTGGTATAAAATTATATCTTAATTTCAAGATTGAGAGGTTGAGCACAACCATACATGAAACTCCACATGGGTACAATCCAGGTGAAAGGCTGTTCAGTTCAGACATATGTTTAGATTTAGGGCCTTTCCCTCAACAATGCAGAGAAACTGGGACTTACAAACAATCACTCATAATTTAAACTGAGATGTACAATCTTTGTAACTTAAAAAAAAATTTTAATTATAATGGGTACCTAACAGTTGTATATCTTTGTAGGGTACATTTGAGGTTTCGATATGGGTGAACAATGCAAGTTAACCAAATCAGGGTAATTGGGGTATCCATCACCTCAGGCATTTAACAGTTCTTTGTGTTAGGAAAATTCTACTTCCTCTTTTAGTTATTCTAAAGTATGCCCTAACTTATTGTTCATTCTAGTCTCTTGTGATATCAAATATTGTTGATTTTATCTATCTATATTTAAGACAAATCTCACATGTTCTTGCTTATATATAGGAAGTAAATATTTTTTAAAAATTGATCACATGTTTCTTTAAGGCTGCATAATATTCCATGGTGTGCATATACCACAATTTATTAATCCATTCAGGATTGATGGGCACTTGGGCTTTTTTCATTATTTCCAATGTACTCATCCCTACTATGAAACTAATTTATGGCTTTCACATGAAAGCTATAACCCAGTTACAACCTAAGAATAGGGGGAAGGGGGAAAGGGAGGTGAGGGAGGGGTGAGGAGGACAGAGGGAGGGGGATTGGTGGGATTACACCTGCGGTGCATCTTACAAGGGCATATGTGAAACTTAGTAAATGTGGAATGTAAATGTCTTAGCACAATACCTAAGAAAATGCCAGGAAGGCTATGCTAACCAATGTGATGTAAATGTGTCAAATGGTCTATGAAACTAGTGTATGGTGCCCCATGACCACATTAATGTACACAGCTATGATTTAATAAAAAACATAAATAATAAAAAAAATTGATCACATGGAGAGAGTAGAACGATGTGGTTACCAGAGCCTGGGAAGGTTAGTTAGGAGTGGGGGTAAAGTGAGGCTGTACAATATTGTCTTTTACCTTGTATTAAAAGTGCATTCACCACCCACCCTTTAACTTGCAGCATTTTTAATAAACCTTCCCAATATATCTCCATCGTTCTTTTAAGCTTATTATTATCATCATTATTATTACTTTGCTTTACTAAGAGGTGGGAAAGAAGTCTACTTTATATAAAATGTGATATATAAATCTATGTGGAGTGCTTCTAAAAGTAGAATGTCTGCCAAATTCTCTAGCAGCTTCACCAGTGTATAATTAAGTACTCATTTAAACCATAGTTTATGTTTGTGTGAAGAGAGGGCGTGGAACTCAGAAATAGAAGTTGTTGTGCCCTTTTCTGCATTTTTAAGTTATATGTTAGATTCTGGTTTTGATGGCTATGACTCTTAAAGTAACAAATTAGATTTTCAGTAATAGTAATATGGTGGCCTGAATGACCAGAGATCCTCTCAGGTTAAAGTCCTAAATAGAATGTAAGATCTAGTGTGAAATAAAGCAATCTCCGCAGGCTAGCAAAGGAGAGAGAAAGTAAATTTAGAACAGCATTAAAGATTGATGATGGTGTATTTATTTCCTACAATGTCTAATTTTCTCTGATGGCCAAGATCTGAGCTTTCAAGTCTATACCTTTATGATAGACTAGCGATAAAGCCTGGAACCCATGCAATGCAGGTAGATTCTATGCAAGACCCCAATATTAGGTCTTCATTTATGAAAGCCAACAGCATCAGTGAACTGAAGGAAACAACATACAGGGAAGTAACAAGACAGCTGGATATCTTATCCTTGGCTTTGAGTGGAGAGTAAAGGAAAGAAATAGAGTACACAATTGCGTGTTTATGTTTGTATGTGTATGTGTACCTGTATGCACACAAAAATACATAACTTGACTTTGAGAATTGCTAAACAAAAACTGATCTTAGAGACAAATTTAAATATCTGTGTGATTAAAATCCATTCCAAGGCAATGAAATTAGTTTAAGGGCAGAAGAATAGAAATACTCTCTGGAGAAACATAATTTAATTGGAAGATGAAAATATCTTTCACAGACAGGGTTTAAATGATCATGACTTTGCACTAGTAACAATAACAAAAGAGTACATTTAAAATGTCCAATATATAACAATATAAACCAGTGCGAAAAGAAATTATGGTAAGACTTAAAGTGAAATAAATGCATAAATACAGTAGATCCTAAATTTTAAACACTCAGAGTGTGTTTAATTTGAACATATTAATATGAATATTTAAAAATTGCATGGTATGGATGAAGGAAGAAAAAGGAACTATAAAATTAACAGACATATTTGTAAAAGACAGAATAGAGCTTCCAGAAACTATATGTGTGTGTATATATATTTAAAAAAAAAAAAAAAATATATATATATATATATACACACAGACACACAATTTTAGTTTTAGTTAGGTTTCATAATATATATATATATATATACAAAATATATATGGAATTGGAAAATCAATGAACAATTTAAATAGCATGTTAGATACAGTAAAAGAGAGAAATAACAAAATGAATGATGTATCTGATAATGTATGAAGCTGCTAACATATAAAAAGATAAAAAATATGGCTGGGTGCCTGTAGCTCAGTGGTTAAGGTGCTGACTACATGCCTTGGCCTACTAAATAAACAAACAAACAAATAAATAAACAAAAAAATAGCCAGGCATTATGGTGAGTGCCTGTAGTCCCAGCTATTAGGGAGGCCTAGGCAAAAGAATCACTTCAGCTCAAGAGTTGGAGGTTGCTATTAGCTGTGATGCCATAGAACTCTACCAAGGGTGAAATATGAGACTCTGTCTAAAAAAAAAAAAAAAAAAAAAAAAAAAATTAAGTTACACTGATCAGTAAGGAGATCTAAAAAGGGGATAGATAAATGCTGCAGTATGAAGGAGAAAACTTAAATGGGAAGAGTTAATATTTGAAAAAAAATAATTACTGAGAATTTTCCAAAATTGAAGATAAAAAGAAATAATGGTATTTGGAGTGACTAAAGAACACTTTGAACCCAAAATTGGAAAATAAAATCAACTAAAATAAAACAATAAAATAAACATACACAAATATATGGCAATTTGGGTATAAAACAACAAAGTAATAAAAATGTAAATACACAGAGAGAAAAATAGATGATAAGAAATCAGTAACTAAACTGAGGGTTATTTCATAATATATATATATTTTTAATGTCAACATCATCTAAATTTTGACTCAAGTTTTTTTCCTCATGTCAGTGACTTAAAAAAATATCTGACTTGCACAACTAGTTCCAATGTAGTATTGAGTATGTGTGGTGTTTGTTTTCTATTTTTGCAAAACTTCACATAGAAAAAAGGTCTCCAGTCCCATCCAGGTTGTTACAAAATATACTAAATCACCATTTTCTATGGCTAAGTAGTACTACTTTCCCAGTGGAAGGAGAATGAGTTAAGGTCACCCACTATTGCTACATATATTAAACACAGTACTGTTAAACCTAGATACAGTTACAGGCATGTAAAAGGCAATGGATTAATAAATATTGGGGGATAAACATATAAAGCCTAGAACGAATTTGACAAATGGGCATGTTTACAGATACTTTCAACCTCTAGCAAACTTTCTGCCGTTCTTGAGAAAACTATTCCTTAATACCCTATGTTGTCAACTAAGTATAAGGAATAAACTTCTCTATGCCATCCAGACTGCCACTAGTTCTGTATTATCTCTGAGAAAATTTAGAAAGTTGTCATTCTAGTCATTTTCTGTGTTCTGAGGTTTACATGAAGAAGTCTGGTTGAGTGAGACTGATGGAGGCCATAATTTGAAATTTTATTGACAAATTTGTGAATATTTTTAAGTATCATACATCTAAGAGAAATTGTTATGTTTAGTAATTCTTCTTGAAAGGTTGACCTTTTTTGAAGAACATTTTTGATGACAGTAAAAACATAGTTTGGTGACACCAAAAAGTGAATGAAATAGCCATCAACCATTTCATTCAATGATATAAACTATAAACTGACTGACAGTCTTCAGGAACACTTATCCTTCCATTGAGGTATAACTAGCTCTTGTTCTGAATCTTTTTCACCTGCTTAAAAAGCCTTGGAATTATTGCACTGTGCTCAGTAAGTTTTGTCAGAAAGAGAGAAACTTCATAAGTTAGTGCTCAAACGCAGCAATCATTACTTGTTATTTTTCAATTTAATTTTAGTATAAATTAACTTATCTTTGTGCAAGTAGCATTAAAGCTAATAACCCTAAAAGGATTAAGATTAGAAAGTAATGCTGTCAGTGACAAAGCTCATTAACAGCCTTTATCACTACAAACTGATGAACTACATCTGGGATAATTGGCCTAATTAGAATATATTTGTTTCTTTACCCAGGTAGTCTTTGCTTCACTCTCCACTGATTACTTATGGGTCTCAGTTTGGCCAATTAAATTTCTCTTCCCACTCTCCATTTCCAACACTGACAGTGTATAGCTCAGATGGGGCTTGCTGTCAGTGTGCCTGTGCTCTGGATAGTTAAGAGCCACAATAAAAAGACAAGAAATAGAAAAACAAAAGGAGATGGCTTTATCCTAGGGTACAGGACATAAAGAGATACAGAGCGAATCATAATTCTTTTGCAGATCTTATCTATTTTCTTTAAATGAAGTTGTTAAATTTAAAACCTAAATATACCATAGATCCCTGGTATACACCATCTGATTCATTTCAGTAAAGCATTTTAAGTTATTTTACTTTCATGGTATGTAATGGGGCACTTAGCTACAAATGAATTAATATTTTATATAAGAAATAGTCTGGAATTAGAGACTTCTACCTTTGGAAAAGTAACTATCAAATTACTTTAAAGAGACCTTTGCTGAACTTCTCTATAATCCTCAGGATAATTGGTTTTTATTTCTTGTCTGCCTGGGCCTTCAGGGTCTTAAGATGCCTCCCAAAGCTATAGGCATCCAGACAACATTCAGACTCTGGAACAGAACAGAAACTTGGACAGTGAAAGCAAATTATCTCATGACTCTCTCTTCTATTACTATAAAAGAAAAATAGTCCCAGAAAACCTTCCCTTACATCTCATTTGCCAAAAATAAATAATATATTTATTATCATCATGCATGAGAGAGATATTGATAGAATTAATATAATTTTTATTATTTATAATAACAAAGACATAAAACAAAATTGAAAGTAATGACTTTTGAGTATCCTGGTGCCTTGATTTTAATGTATGTGTCTCTCCAAAATTCATATATTGGAACTTATGCTCCAGTGATAGTAATAAGAGGTGGGTCATTTAGGAGGGGATTAAGCCTTGAGAGCAGAGCTCTCACTAATGATATTCCCAGCTTTATGACGTTGCATTCCTTTACCAAGTGAGGACAGGGTTCAGCCCTTCTGCAGGGAGAAGTAACAGGAACCATTTTGGAAACAGAGATGAGGCTCTATCAGACAGTGAACCTACAAGCACCAAGATTTTGAATTTCTTAGCTACCACAATTGTAAGAAAATCAAATTTTATTAGTTGTAAATTACCCAGTCCGCAGTATTTTGTTATAGCAGCAAGAATGGGCTAAAACACCAGACTGAAAGTATATTTAACAGGTAGTCTCTTTTCTATTAAGCAGAAGTAGCCATGAAACTTTGTCTCTTCTTTTTTATCCTTACTAAATGTCATAACCTTCAAGGAAAGACAACTTCGAATTAAAACACTTGGAGATATATCAGTGTTTCTAGCTAAATTTTTATTAAATATTACTGTCCACTACAGTGAACATGATCAAATGATCCATGGTTCACATTATACATGTATGAAAGTAAAGAGGGGGAGATAATTTTTCATGGACAAGTGAGAGTTCAGAAATGTCCCAAGCAAAGTGGTACATCAGATCACCTTATCTTTAGTAATTATGTACATCTCCAAAGCCACAGTAAGTATCCCTGATTCCTGCCTCTTTTTATTTTTTCATTACAAAGATAGGTATAAAATGATGAATCAATCTGAGATGAAACCTTTATGAGGAGAGTAGCAACTGATATCAACTGGTGCCAGAAAATCTGAGTGATCAGTATGCATAATCTTTCCATACCCCTATCCAGCTTTTATTGCTATTGCCACCATCAAAGAATAAGTGAAGAGGGTTTTCAGACCTGACATGGATAATTCTCAGACTGGCCTTCACAAAAGTATTCACTCTGATTACAAGGATAATCTATTATCTAATCAGTAGATAACAAGGCAAATAGATAAAAGCAAAAATACCACTAATGTTGGTAAAAGTCTCCCAAAGGCTATCTATTGATCAATCAATCAATCATCTATCATCCACATATCATTTTCCAAAAATGATGTAATGTTACATATTAGGGTTTTCACCCACATTTTATTACAACTTTACTATGGGTACATTTCAGTTTCAATGAATGTAAATATTTAATAACTTTATGAATGAGTGCATATTATTGCATTAAATAGGGTATGTAGACAAGAACATGATGAATGCATATCATTGCACTAAATAGATTGTATTTGTCAGAGATTTGCATTTAACTCCATGTAACACAATTCTACTCTGCCATCATACATACAAACACACACATACAGAGACACCCCCACTAGTGATTTAGTAAGACAAAGTGTTATTTATTTATTTTTGTTTCTCCTTTAGAAGTAGGAAACTGTGATTCTGTCACTCAAATGCTTTTCAAAACAAAGGGATTCTCTTGGATTTTACTTATCAATCACAAGATGTTAGATGCAGTTCCAGCCACTGGATCTATGTTCCAAGCAAGAGGAAAAAAGAAACAAACGAGACAAAAAAACAAAAAGACAAGACAGTCTGCTCCCCTGAAAGAGCCTTTCTGAAGCTTTACCTAAAAGTCACTACTTAAATCTAATGGCCAAAAATCTATCTTATTACTGACATTTGCAAACAAATTAGGCTGGACATATTGCTACATCCAAGAAAACAGGTTTCCTTTCTTAGGGAAGAAGAGACACTGATTGACAACTAGAAATCCTTGCCATATGGTGTATGATAATGTGCCTAATAATGTACGGATGGAAATTTAGCCACTCTTTCCCCCCCTATTTTCACTATTATTACTATGTCACATCTGTGTTGGAAATGATAATACGTAAAAGTCATATAGGCTTATAAAAATCTCTCTCCCCAATTTAAAAAAATAAGCAAAAATAAATAAAAATATAAAATGTGATTAACAAGATTCTCTTTCTATGCTTCACCACAAATAATGGTGTGAGTCAAAAGAAGTAGCAAAAACTATAAAGCTTTTCATAGCTGGTCCTAAGTTGGAGGGGAAGAAGGGTGAGAAACTAATCTCAGCAGAAACTTGCAATGGCCTTTTCTGCTTGAAACTTGTATTCTTGCACTTGCTTCCCTTTCTGCTTGAAATGTGATTTTTCAAGTCTTTTCACAAAATAAATTATTTATACTTTGATCATACCCTAAAATCTTACTTTCCTAAAAAAATTTTCTCTTTCCCTCATGACCCCTTTTCTTGTGTGTTTAGAGACCATGTAACTAACTTTCAGCATATTTAAAGAGGGACTTTTGTTTGTATACTTGGTATGATTATTTTTTATTGTCTATTTTACTCTATAAGTTCTCTATGCCACAAGTTTAATAATTAATTAAACAAGTATGCATTGAAAGTTTATCATATGCCAGGAACAGTCTAGTGCCTGGGATATCATGGTAAATAAGATACAACTGATCAGAACTAGGATATTTCGAGATTGAGGAACTACATTTGATAAAACTATCATGGAAGATATTTTAGAAGAGTTGTCATAAAGATGTAAAGAATTAGAATAAACAAGATATTCAAAGAGTTCTGAAGGAGTAACTGGTACCACACTTGCACTCTAGCTAAAAATAACTAAAATTGGATAAAGCACATGAGGCAAATGTTTTCAGGAATTAGACAACAGGTAACTCAAGATTGCAATAATTGAGGTCAGAGAAATATGCAAGTTAACCCCCTTTCTGCAGCAGGCATAACCAATTAGGTCTTCTGTGCACTGAAAACTGGACAGAGACATTAGAAATTGAACAACAATGTTTGTAAGAATCAATGGGACCAAAGAAACATAGTCCCACTTCTGGCTCTATAAGAACAAAACTATGTGTGGCAGAAATGTATCTGCTGCTAATTTGTCTACTTACCAAAACAAAAAACTATCACCTTATGAAGGAAAATATGGTATTTCAAACTCTGTCCCCCAAAATTTTCTGTACGCCATAAACAAAATTACTAAATATGAAAAAATAATATAGTCAATAAAATTTCTTTTAAGTTAATAGAATAGACTCCAGTAAAATACAAGCATTGGAAATAGCTTCAACAGTTTAAAGCAGCTAATGAATAGATGCAGAAGCATATTTCGGGAGAAGACTGGTGGAGCTGTGTGGGCATTGGGAGGGGCGAGGAGGCCATGTGGGGACATCCACAACAGGCAGGCCCCACAGACAGGTGGGTGTAGATGTTCTAGATTTTAAAGGAAAAAGAAGTCATAATGTGTAATCATTGGGGACAATGTGGAAAACTAATTTTTAGAAAGTAAAATAGAAACTCTGGCCCTGAAAAGGGTAATAATTGAAATGTAAAATTCACTTAGTTTGCTTAATAGAAGATCGTGGATGGCAGAAAAAAGAGTGATGTAGAACAAAATAGAAAGAAGAAGGAGCGAAGACATTGCAGACAGAATAGGTAAGACATATGGATCAGTGGACAATATTAAAAGGTTTAAGCATATAACCAGAGCTTCAGGAAAATATAAAAAGATAATTAATGTGACAGAAATCTAGTATAGAAAGAAGGTAGAGAACATTCCAAATGTGGTGAAAAATGTAAGTAGAGTCAATGAAAAACATACCTGAAGCATAAAAATGCCTAAACCCAAACTCAAAAAAAAGTTTTGAAAATAAACTAGAGAGGGCGGAAAAAGATGCCTGACTGAAGCCAGCTTTCCACAGAGGCTCCAGTCCAGAAGGAGAGTTAAAGAACAGAAATTTAGCAAGTAACCTAGTGGATTAGATTTGCACCAAGAGAAGGTTGAAGAACTCACATCAACCCCGCTGAGGTGAGCTGAGACCCAAAGGATACAAACAAAATGTACAAAATCCATCACCAAGTGTACAGGAGTCCCCTCCCCCATGAGAATGGCTCAGAGTACCCCACAAACAAATTAGCACAGTTCAAAGTAACTCCCACTACACACCACGGGAGAGATCCTCCAAAAACTGGACCTACCTCCCCTACTAGGGTGCCATGGTGTTCTCCTGCCAGGCATAAAACTGTATAAAACTGTATATATTCTCTACCTGCAATTCTGAGCTCTCAACACTACCCTCCACTCTCACTCTGAGGTCTGGAGGCCTGTCCCCCAGGAGTCCAGATTCTTGGGTGATTTCTTGAGGGGTGTGGACAGGGCCTGGACTGCAGCTGGTCAGTGCTGATTCTGTGGCACGGGAGTGAGGAGAGGACACTCGGCTAAGATGGAACCACACTGGAGCGGTTGTGCCCCAAGGTGCAGAACAGCAGCTGTTTTTGGCAACAATAGGACTCACTCCCAGATATTCCAAAGCCACAACCTCTGCCTCCCTGGGCAAATAGAGGAGGCCGGGCATCTTCTCAGATGGCAACCACCTCAGAACAGATCTGGGATGAAAATGCAGGCCCCCTGTGACTTCAACCAGAGTAACTGTTTCACTAGGGTCAGATAGAGACCAGCAGAAAACAAGACAGAACAACTTAGCCCCACCACACCAAACAGGTCCCCAGTTTCTCAGGCCATAGCACTGTACAGGTCCTTAACAAAGCTCCAGGGGAAATATCAAATGGTGTAAAACAATCATAGGGTAGAATCAGCGGAAAAACTCTGGTAACATAAATAACCAGAATAGATGTAACTGAAGATCCCATTCATAAACAGCTGGCCAAGATGTCAGAAATCGAATTTAGAATTTGGATTGTAAACAAGATTAATAGAATGGAGGTAAATTTGTAATTAGAAATTCTAGGAGCAATTAAAAAGTTGGAATTAGAAATTCAAGGAGAAATTCAAAACTTGTCTCAAGAATTTAACAAATTTAAAGACAAGACCACCAAAGATTTTGACACATTGAAGCAAGAATTTGTAGCCCTCAAAGATCTGAAAAATACAGTAGAATCCCTCAGTAACAAAATGGAGCAAGCAGAAGAAAGGATTTCTGACATTGAAGACAAAGCCTTTGAACACTCCCAAACTCTCAAAGAGGAAAAGAAATGGAGAGCAAAAACAGATCATTCTCTCTCTCATTCTCTTCGAATTATCTGGGATAATTCGAAGAAGGCTAATATCCACTTCATTGGAATCCCTAAAAGTGATGAAGTGGCCTCGCAAGGCACAGAGGCCATTCTCTAAGAAAGTATGAAAGAGAATTTTCCAGACATGCCAAGAGATTCTAAAATTTAGATAGCAGACAGTTTCAGAACCCCAGCACAACTCAATCCCAATAAGACATCCCCCAGGCATATCACAATTAACTTCACTAAAGTTAATACGAAGAAGAAAATTCTGAAAGTAGCCAGACCTAAGAAATCCATTACCTACAAAGGGAAGAATATTAGAATAACTGCAGATCTCTCTGCTGAAACTTTTCGAGCCAGAAGAGGGTGGTCATCGACTTTTAATCTCCTAAAGCAAAATAACTTTCAACCCCGGATCCTGTATCCAGCTAAACTGAGTTTCATTTATGATGGAGAAATTAAATACTTTAATGACATTCACATGTTGAAGAAATTTGCCATAACCAAACCA
>CAUYPK010133424.1:0-31100 GCA_963574355.1 Loris lydekkerianus | reverse complement strand
GCCACAGGGGGGGCATGTTTTCACATTGCCATCGCCCAGTTAAAAAAAAAAAAAAAAAAAAAAAAAAAAAAAAAATATATATATATATATATATATATATATATTAAACAAACAGTAAAGACTTATGTTTTTAATTTATGAATATTTATATTCAATTAGCACATTGATTGAATTATCTCATTGTTCATAAATAAAAATGATACCAGTAGACACAGTAGATAATACTAATGGACAAAGATAATATTAGTGAGGAAAACTGAAAATATTGAAGCATCATTAACTATTATTTTTATGTTGCAAATGGGTAATGTTTTTTAATCAACAAACATTTCTGAGAACCCACTCTGTGTAAGCACAAAATTAACGGTGGTCAATACTGCATTTTGCAGTGATTTTCCTACACCGGCTATGCACTGCCAAATAAAATTTATCCTAAAAGAATCCAGGGCCACAGAAAGTCATTACGAATACACACACCAAAGAACAGTTAGGGATCATTATGATTATTTTACTGGCAAGGAAATAGATGCTCAAAAAGATTAAATACGTAACCATGTATCCCTGTAATCGCTTTCTATAATTATATAATGCATTCCCAACTAGACTGTATGACCTTTAAGACTAAGAAGAATGGATTACATTGAAAAGGAAAAATAACATAAAAGACATCACAATGACATTCAACATATTTATTGACTGGATTCTTCCTTGACGGCTATGCTTGCTGACAGAGCGTTTGTTCTAATACTTGGATCACAAATACGGTCTTCTTTGTACAGCGCTGAGTCTTCCCTTTATCTGTTGCTCCTTCTTCTTCTATGAATTCCCTTTCATGTATCCTATCAATCTTTTGTTATACTTTTATACTTTTTTATATGTTATACTTTTTTAATATGTAATTTATACTTATCATTGTTCGCTACACTTCTGTGTTTTAGAATTCTACTTATTAAAGGAAATCACACATGGAGTTTCACATGATTTAGTTTCTGCTTTTATAAGTTTCAAGAATGCAATAATCCCCCACTTGGGGTCTTTCCTCGTTTGCCTTCAGATTCTTCATTCTCGGGGTGATGCGTCTTCTGCCTGATCCAGAACATGCTGTTGTTGGAGTCAAAGATGAGCTTTATCTGACTCCTTCACGTGAGATCGGTGCCATTTACTCTAGTAATTTAAAGAAAAATTATTTATATGATTAAGAGATTAATTATTTTTGTTACTCTCTATTCAAGTGAAGTATTGATGGTTTGGAAGAAAGAAGGAATGGTCCTTTTAGAACAGAAATATTTGAGCCTGAGGAATGGTTTCTGTTGATTTGTACTCCAGAGGTTTGGCTCAAATAGGCTCAAAGCTCTTTATTTCTGAGGGATAAATAAGCTCTTTCCGAGAAGAAATGAAGAGAGAAGAAACAAATGAAAAGATAAAGATAAAACAGAGGCACATAACAGAGAAGAAAATCAACCATTCACATAGGGAAAAATTGCCCCTATCTGGTAAGATTTTTATTTTATTTTATTTTTTATTTTTTGCAGTTTCTGGCCTGGGCTGGATTTGAACCCGCCACCTCCAGCATGTGGGGCTGGCACCCCACTCCTTTGAGCCACAGGCGCTGCCCTGGTAGGATTTTTTTTTTTTTTTTCTCTTTTTGCTCCATGACTTGGCAAGAACAAAAAAAGAAGCTGTGAACAAGGAATTTGAAGAAAAAAGAGAACTCTTCCTATGAATAACTTGTAACTAGGAAATTTCCATGTTTTTTTTTTCCACATACGGAAGGATCTGCTACACTAAAATATCACTCAGGTATGCAGGAGGATTTGACCAGAAATACGAAATTTCAAGGTGTGCTGAAGCTTTCAAAACCGGGAAGAAAATGGGGAGAATTAAATTATATGAAGCAACAATTTATTAAAGTATAATTTGTAATAGTAGTATATTTAAGTGTGTTTTCCATTCTGTACAATTCTCTGTAACTATTTCAGTGTTTTGATACTATTCCTATTTCTTAAATTAAATAGGAATTATTATGTTTTCACAAACTATAATTAAGTAGTTAATTATTACATTTTACTTGGAGTTACTATGAGAGTGCATTTGTTTTACCAGGATGAAAATGTAATGTCCAAAGCTTGACAGAAATTGCTAATTATGAAATAATCAGAAAAGCAATAAACTGTCTCAATAGTACAAATTATTCAAATGCAAGAGTGTTGAGAAAGAACATTACACACAGCTCCAGTTCTGTTCTAAAGCTGAAAATGTACATAGAGAAGAAAAGTCTCTGTACACAACCCCAAGGGCGGCAGCAGGTACAGGGTTTCCTGGCCTCGAAAGACACTATATTGCTGCACCTGGGACAGTTCCCCTGTCAGAGTGAGAAAGAGCTCAAGATCAGGTTATGAGTGATATCCTTTTATAGCTATTAATAAGCACTGAGTGTCCAGTAAACTGAATTACTTATAGGAAATGATTTCTCAAAATAAGAAGTACTTTATTTGTGAAATATTTCATCTGAAATATTTTACACATAAAGTAAAATTAATAATAACAACGATCCATGATGGGATTTTGTGGGATTTTTATGGGAAATTTCCCTGGGTTTTCAGGTAACTAGGAAAGTGACGTCATAGACAACATCACTGGCAGGGACTTGCTTGACATGAGACCTGTGGACTGACTACTGAGGTTAGAGATTCGCAAGTCTATGTATGTATATCAATCTTTCCATCATTTTGAAAATTCTGTACCTTGGGCAGAAACATGTTGCCATTTTACAGGCAGCATCCTCAGAAACTCATTGCAGCTTGCCCCCAAAGTTGCCCATGAAGCTGCCATACATAGAGAAGTTGGGAAATTACACTTTTATAAACAAAATGTTCATTACAAAGTTTTGCAAAGAGGTGGCCATACTGCCTCAGATTAGGAAGGTTCCCTGATTTTTTTAAGGTCAGTCTCAGCAGCTGTGAAATGATTCCTTCTTCACACTACTGGTGAGTGTTAATTGATGGACAATACCTAGGTATACAAAACAGTCAAACTAATGGCTTATACTTCAGTGGATGAAGAAAACTGGAACCTAGGAAGGTGGAGTCGTCTGAGTGTACTCTCAACTGCTCCATGACCTTGAAAAAGGAAAGCAATGCCAGTGTGCCTTGGACTCTTCATTTCTTTTATAATATGGTGCAATTAATATCATGTGGGGAACTCTTATACCCTCTTCACAGATAAACAGTTAAAACTAATATTTTATTATACCCTTTTGGCTAACCTTATTGTTCTGAATAGATGGAAAGTTCATGGAGAACAATTTTTCTCTGAACACTGCTCATTATCCCAGGAGGCACCTAGGATACTGCTGGATCTGACCCGGTGCTGATAACCTCAGAGAAAAGACAGAGCCACTCTGAGTCTGCCCCAGCAGCTCTTCATGCCACATTCCCTCTGTTCTGTCCTCCCACTTTCATGCAGGAAATGAAGTTACGGTTCCATTTATGCGTCTTCAGGGAAACCCAGAGAAGGAGAGGTGGAAAAAATTGGAGAAGTTGTGGTGTTTAGAAAGCCAGGCTATCACTGTGGCCCCTGGGAGAGTAATGAAGGGAATCAGGTGTGTGTGTAAAGGTCTTTACGAGCTGGAGAAGGTGGTGAAGAGGTCCAGTAGGTGTGACTGCAAATATCACCTGTGCGTGCCTCATGCAACCTCACTGCAGATACAGGTGGCTTCTGGCGGCACAGAACAATAAGCTCTTTCCTCAGAAACCATTTTTTTTTCTGATGCATCATCTTCCCCAATTATTCTTATAAAAGCAGCTATTAATAATCACATTCTACAAGATATTAATGGCACCACGTTCTAAAATAAATGAAGAGTCGAAGGCACACTGGCATTACTTTCCTTTTCAAGGTCATAGAGCAGTTGAGGTAGAACTCAGATGGCTCCACCTTCCTAGGTTCCATTTTTCTTCATCCATTTAAGTATAAGCTATTATGTGCCATTAGTACTACAGAAACAATGGCAAGATTTTAAAAAACTCTTAAACACACATATATTTGTGTATATGCACACATACTTATATACATATACACATAGAGATACATACATATATGTTAGTATATATACATATGCAAACATTTATATATACACATATACATGTATATTCCCATGCACACGTATGTATTTAATTTGGAAGGACTCAACTTCAGAATAACTTATCATAGTAAATATTACAATCAAATATAGAAAAATAATAGCCTCTTTAAATCACATGGTGTCACTGTTCATCAGTGTTTAAGTAACTAATTACAATGAATTATTTCAAAAAAAAAATTGTACTTCACCCACTTAATTTTTTGCATATTTGTTAAAATAAGTTTTAAAAAGAAAAAAGTTATAAAATCAATTAAAAAATATTTTTTCCATTATAAACACAAGACTGAGAGGGTAATTAGTAGGTCCATACCTACGGTGCATCTTAGAAGGGTACAGGTGAAACTTACTAAATGTAGAATATAAATGTTTGAACACAATAACTAAGAAAATGCCATGAAGGAATTTCCATGAAATATTTCAAACTGTATATAAAACCAGCACATTGTACCTCATTATTGCATTATTGTACACAGCTATGATTTAATAAAAAAAAACACACACACACACAAAACTAAAAATGTCTTTTAACTCTGTTAGCTGCTTTGGGGGGATGTTTTCTGTACTTTCTTTCAGAAACAATTCAATTACATACATGGGTAATTGTTTATATAGCATACTTAAAATAACATTTTGACCATATTTCTTGGTTCTTTAAATAGAAAAATGTCACAAACTATGTGAATCATAAATCGACATACAAATAATAATTTCCCTTAGTGTATCACCCTCCTATCTTTCCCCCTTTTTTGAGCCCTAGGAGAGGCTGACACAAATATAAGGAGAAACAGCTCTTGTTGAAGGAAGGTTTAAAAGGTAAAAGAATCAGAGATTTAAAAAATGAAGAAGGAGGACAGACTGAATCCTTAACCACACCTTCTGCTTTGTGAAAGCTCTGACTTTAATCTTCCCCTCCCATTTCACTCATGGAGCACACCTGCACACACCATCACAGCACCTTCCCGGGCCGCCTGCTCACGGAGGGACAGAATCACCAAGGCTCCGAGCTTAGTGCATTCTCCAAACAGGTAACCTACAGCTGACCAACTGGCCACGGCAAGTTAATTGACCACTTTGACAAAAGTTCCTGATGAGTTAGTTAGGAGAAAGGGAGGCGAAATGCAAACTGGGTTACTTCATCCCTGAACTTTTCTCAAAATGTTTAAAACCCAAATACTCTTAACTGAAGACAGAGCCAGCATCTGTTATAACCATTTTGTCTCTGACTCAAGGAACATCAAGAGAAACTTTCCGCTCACAGATGCTCTGCTGTTAGAAATTCATAGCAAAGTTAGCGAAAACCCTGAAAGAAAAAATTGCAGAAAAGCTCCTAGTTTCTGAGAAGACCTGTGAAGGCAAAGAAGCTCTTTGTTTGTTTGGAAAAGTACAATCACCAAGAGATGTTTCATTCATTGTAATGAGTTGTCATGAGGTGTAAAGACATATAGAAACCCATTCATTGCCCAAATTTGCCCTTTCTCATCCATGAGTCTATGTCCCCCTAGAGCTGTTGCTTATGGGGGTAGGAGTTCTTTCTGCTAGTGCTGTTGCTCTTCACCTTGTTTTGGTGAGTAAAAACAACAACCCCCGCCCCCCCCCCAAAAAAAAGTAGCAAAGACATACACTTCCCCAGAAAAATAGAACAATCTAGCATCTCATAAAACATACTTTGGTTACAAAAACCTCAAACTTCTGCTCTATATTTCTTTTACATAAAATTTACTTCTGCCTTCTCCTTTCATGAATTGAGAAATAAATTATATGAGTGTCTTTTCTCCATGTCTTTGTTAAAAATCAGACTACTGGTTAAGACCCTGATAGAACTGAACTATATCCTTTGTGACTTATTCCTAGAATTGGCCTGAATTTTACCCATATCATCCTCACCCTTGGTTCTTTGAACTCACACAGTATTCATTAAAGCCTTAGAATATGTGAAGTATTGAGAAGCAGTCTGGGGAGTGCCCCAGAGAATGACCAGCCTTGCAGACAACCATTGTGAAATCTAAGAGCACAAAGGACATGCTTTCATGGCGCTCCAGTGGGAGGCCAGAACCCATGCTACTTCCTTCAAGTTGCCTGCACACACCTCTCTCTCCTCAGCCCTCACAGAGCCTCCACCCCTCTGCCTTGGACCAACTGGATGGGGCTAACTGTGTGTGTTATCTCTGTTCATCCCGGTCTTCACATTAGACCAGGGCTCCAAGGTCATTGTTCTGTGCCTCCTTGTATCAGTCATCTTCCAGGCCTTGCTTCCTACAAGCATTTAGCTTCTGGAAGTTGTCACTCTTCACCATAGTTTCCTATCATAACTTAAAGTCCACATTGGTCATCCTCCCAACAACCTGGGATCTCAATTCCTTGACTTTCTTTCTTTCACAAATCTTCTCTTTAGCCCGGTCTTGGCTTATTACTCCCATGGTCATACTTTATCATTACCTGGATTTCAATAATCCCACACCTAAATCTCTACCTCTTAACTTTTCAACTCACACTTTCTATAGACACAAATCAAGTGTCATAGACCAAACAGTGTGTACCCCACAAAAAACTTATATGTTGAAGCCTTAACCCCAATGTGATGGTGTTTGGAGGTGAGGCCTCTGGGAGGTGATTAGGTTTAGATAAGGTCACAAGAGTAGAACCCCCATGATCAGATTAGCGTCTTTACAAAAAAAGGAAAAGATGGCAAATCTGGCACATTCTCTCATTCTTTCTCTGTCTCTCCAGCCCCACCAACCCCAAAGGTATGAAGACACAGTAAGTAGGTAGCTGTCTGTAATCCAGGAAGAAAAGCTTACAAAGACCAGAATCTGCTGGCACCCTGACTTTGGATTTTCCAGTCTCCAGAACTGTGTGAAATATACATAATTTTCTATTGTTTAAGATGTCCAGTTTATTGAATTTTATTACAGCTCCCAGAGAAGACTAAGAGATCTACCAATTCTTCAAACACACCCCCACCTACAGTTTACTTTCACTCACCTAAACTATCCTCCTCTCTTCTCTCCCTGTCCGGCTTCAGTCCTCAGCTCAGTTACTGTGATCACTTGCCTGCACACAGCTCCATCTCCCTTGCTCATCTCTTTTCTGTGTCACGCATTTTATCCCCTTCTTTCTGGAACATCCGCATCACGTTTTTCCCTCCAGCATTCCATAGAAACTGTCCTTTTTGAGGTCACCCATTATCACTCTGCTGCTAAATCTAATCATTACCTGCCCATGCCCATGGGCAGCATTTCACAGAATAAATCATCACTTCTTCCTCAAAATATTTTCTTCTCTTGGCTACCAAGACACTGAATATGCTTTGTTGTCTTCCTACCTCTTTTAGTTTCCTTTGCTGGCTTTTCCAACCCCCAGCTCCAAATTTCCAAGTTCCCCAGGACTACTTGTTGTTACCTCTTCTGTTTTCTTTTTACACTCACTCCATACTTGATCTTATTCACCCTGGTAGCTTTAGGTGTTGTCTATATGCTTATGGCTTCCAACTTTATATCTCCATCTCCAACTTCTCCCCACACCCCAAATACACATCTCTAAGTATCTGCCTGATCTTTCATAAGTTATGTAGTAGATGTATCTGAAGGGGTTCGGGATCACCAGATGGGGGGGTCTTGACATAAGGAATGAAGAGGCTTGACACAGAGTCTGTGTTGGGGGACTGGGGAACTCTGGGAGGCAAAAGCTGCTTGGCCCACATTAGCGCTGATTAGGGAGGACATGAAGAAGGTCAGATAGAATGGCTCCACCTTTGTTTTTGCAAAAATACAATCTCTGCCTCCAGCATCAACAGAACTTTGGAATCTAGAGAATCATTACCATCATTATTATTGTCACTCTTCACATATTTACTTTCTCCTGGAGGCCAGCTTTCTGATCTCCTGCACGTGCACAACTCACATGCCATTCTTGTGATTCTGTAGGCCTCTCAAGCTGGAAGCAAGCTTTATGCTAAAGATCAGGGCTCAGTTTCCCCTACATGTATCAAAATTAACATGCTTTAATGGAGATGCTAATATTTTGTCAAATGAGATACTCTTACACCATCAGTTAGCAGCAACTCCATTCTTCGTGTACCGGGGCCAACAACAGGAACCCATATTAGACAGCTGTTTTCTCTTTACACCCCACGTCCAATCTGCCTGAAACTCCTGGTCATTCTTCCTTCAACTTCATTCTTTCCAGAGTTGGACCATTAATCATATCTTACTATCCACTTAGTCTAAATACCATAATTTCTAGCCTGATTTACTTTGATTTGAACTGACCTCTTTCACCCTTTTCCCTTTGTGGTCTATTTTCAGCACATTATCAAGAGCAGTCTCCTTAAAGCTTCAGAAGACCAGGTCCTCCATTTACTCAGAACACTGAAATGTCTTCACATCTACTTAAGGTAAATGACAAAACATTTATCACCTACAAACTCATGCCTGATCTAGGATTCCCCCACCCCCATTTCCCTCACAGCAGCTCTGAGGGCCCCATCATGGTCCTTAGATGTACTCGGCACAGTCCTATATCTTTGTGCTTTTCCACCTGCTTGAAAGTTCTACATGTCTACCTGGATGGCGCCCTCACATTTTTTATTTAAAACTGCCTCTCAGGAATGTCTTTCCTGGCCACCCTCTATAAACTTCAACACTGTTTCATATTTGTTTGTGTTTAATGCCACCACAAAATTGGGGGGCTTGCCTTGCTTTGCACTGGAGCAGCCCTTCAAATGGCCCAGGCTGTTGTGGGTGTTCCTAGTTGCCATTGCTTTAGATGGAGGGAAGCTCTGCAGCAGCAGTCCCTCTTACCCATAGCTGCTGTCTGTCAGCATCTTGCCTCTTGCCCTTCCCATGCACTTCTCACCTACTTTCCAGCAACTTCAATGCAGCCACTGAGTCGGTCCTTGTGGGCAACATGTCAAGCTATCAGATAACCTCCTCTGCCTTCCAACTCCTCCCTGCCACTCTGCTTAGAGACACAGCACTTCATATACTTCCTCAGAAGCAGTCTAGCAACAACCAGTGACTACTCATTTACAGACAATGACAGGTTCTTATGTCTGCTTTCCTGACGCTTCTAGTATTATATTCCAAAAGCATACGTCCCAATACATTACTCTATGCCATTTTCCCTTTGCCTAGAGAATACATTACCAGGTCCTGAAAGTGACATCAAAATTTTTCAATAATCCAAGGTAGACATAAAGTTTGTGTGCAATTTCAAATACTTTAACATAGTAAATTGAACACAAATTTTATGGACACTCTGTATTTAGTCTTTTCTCTTGCTTACCTTGTGTTCCAGATCAAATAAACCAACCACCATCCCTACTTTTCTAGCTGTGCCTTGGTAGTCTTTTTTTTTTTTTTTTTTTTTTTTCAAATTCTCACTCTGTTTTACCTTGGGGAGAGTGCCATGGTGTCATAGCTCCCAGCAACATCAAACTCTTGGGCTAAAGTGACCCTCTTGCCCCCACCTCCCAAGCAGCTAGACTGCAGGTACCTGCAAAAACTCCAGGCTGTTTTTAGAGATCAGGAATTGCTCTGCCTCAGGCTGGTCTCAAACTCCTGAACTCAAGCAATCCACTTGCCTCGGCCTCCCAGAGTGCTGGGATTACAGGTGTGAGCTACCGTGCCCAGCCTGTGTGTTGGTAATCTGAAGACCTGCATTTCTTTCTATCCAAATTCTTTCTATATTTTCTGCTCCAGATCAAATATTACTTCTTTTCTGTAGTCTTCCCTGATTCGTATTTCCCTGAGTGAACCTTGTCCTGTGCTTCCCAGCATTCTTACTATTTGTGGACTCATTTTTAACTTCTCTTTTAACTTCAAAACTCCTTAAGACAGTATGATCATCTCTATCTTCTTTGCATTATAGAGTGTTATGACACGAGCACATTACATTTGCACTAAAATGCCATCTCTATTAATGTTATCTCAACCTAAGCACTCAGCAATAATCTGAAAAATAGACAATACAGGCCCACATGAGAGAAAAACACATTTAATTCAAGAAGAGGGGATCGGGGTAGGTGCTTGGTCAGTTCCCACCTATTGGGTACAATGTAGGGGTGTATGGCACACTTCCTGGGTGAAGGACTCAATTACAACTCAGTTGTTGGACTTTTCTTACAAATGGAAATACTGTAACCTAATAGTATGTACCCTCATATTAACACACAATAAAAACAAAATGAAATTGTTATCTCTAATTGATTACCAAGGAAGGCTGTCTGGCAACACTCCAGAGAAACCAGGGAGCCTGTGAGGCCCAGAAAACAGCAAGAGGCCTGGGGTTAAGCAGATTGAATTCTGACTCTGTCATTTAATACCTGTGAAGTTTGGGGAACATTTTTTGTGTGTGTTCTAATTTTAATTTTTTTTTTTTTAATTTTTATGTCACTCGTGCCTCCTACCACATGTAGTATATGCATACTACATAAAGATAATAGTGTCTATCATGTATAATTGCATTGAGGATTATGTGCTTTCAAACAGCTCAGGGCCCAAAATCTCATGTCCTGATTTTTCATTCTATACCCCAAAGGTTCTGGGCCTCTATCTTTATTTCTGAAGCAGCAGCCTTAGGTTTCAAAGTGACAAGGGGTGTAACACTTGAAAGGTCCTTCTCCTGCTGAATGTGGAAATACCCCACTATCACCCATAGCTACTAGTGAGACTACAGGTTATGTCTCTTCTCCACATTCACAATGGCCTCTCACCAAAGGACTCACCAGCTATGGCAATGGGTGACTTTTCACGTCCTTCTTATCTCTCATCATTGAGTCCTACACAGAATCATTATGTCCTAGGAGACTTGGAGCCAGAAAGAAAAGATACATAGAAGGGAATGTGGAAAATAAAACCTCAAAGGAACTTCACAGTGTTTTTCATATTTATTTATCTCACAATGGCTAAAGAATCTTATAAAATTGTGCAGAATTTCTGAGACAAAAAAATAAACAGAATAATCCTAGCTCAGAGCATGAAGTAGAATGAAAAGGGGATGGAGTTATTTCTTTGTCGATAAGAGAATCACATTAGAACTGCTTTTGCTTCCAATAATAATGTTAACATGCCGATATAAATGCGTCTTGTCTTCAAGCTTGAGATTTCACATCATAGTAATAGAGGCTCAGGCAGTGTTTATAATTACATAAAATTGCATGGCTGGGAGTGAAAAAGACCTAAGGCAGACTTCATCAACAATACAGAAGAAAGGGAAACTCAAAACAACATATTAAAAATCAATAAAATCCCTTGCGAAATATATAATTTTGCACATAGGGAATCATGAACCCAGCCCACTGATGGCATTAGCTACTAATGCCATGGTAAAGGTAAAAGAATCTTGTAATTTTGTTTTGAATAGAAAATCACTTCTGTGACTAAACTTCAAAGATGTCATTTTTAGTGGAGAGAACACCATATTAAAGTAACTCAGCTCAAGCTCAAATTTGCTTCTCAAAACAGAGATTTTACTGGAAACAACAGTACAATTCCCAAATTATTTTGCTTTATTAGAAAACTGGCTGACCTATGACATCATGCTTTATACTCAAAAACATCTGAAGTTATTGCCCAAGAATAATGTTCGAACAGAGAAGGAAATCTACATAATATTTTTATTATATTACATATATACACACACATACATATGTATTAGCATATTTAAATATATTTTTATACCTGTGTGTATGTGCAGGTATATTTATACTTAAGACTTGCTCAGTCATTAACTAATACAATGCTCACTTTGTGTAGTACTTATCTTGTAACCCCAGCATTGGGTACAGAGCCTTGAATATAGGTGATTCATAAATTTGTTCTATTGACCTGCAATTTTTATAGTTGCTTTGGGTGATTTCGCAGAAAAAAATATGTAAAATTTCATAACGAAATAACATTAAAATTTTAGAAATCTGAACATACCACATAGAAAATTCTGTTACTTTCAAAAGAACAAAATCTTATCAGGGACATAGGTTACAATAAATTCTTCTTAGAGACAAAGTCTCCCTATGTAACCCACGCTGGCCTAGAACTTCTGGCCTCAAGGGATCCTTGCCAGTAGCCAAGACTACCAGCATACACCACCACTCCCGGTTTAACTATGGACCCCACTGCCCTGTACCAATTTAACCCCATCTCTGAATTTCCCAGCAATTTTCATGTTATTTTGTTTTGTCATCACTATTTACTATTAGTCTAAGAATATCTCTTTTCAACAACACTAAATGTCAATAGCTAACAAGTGAATGAACCAGTTTACCAGTTACTGGACTTGCAGGATTAAGCTACCATTAATGAATATAGGAAATATGGGAATATAGAAAAACACAGTCAAACAGATTTTCTAAATTCTGGGGTCCATAACATCAACAGATCCTTGAATATGCCATAGGCATCCTTGTAATCTCACAATTTTTTGTCAAATGAAGACTAACATTTAGAAAGTATGATTTTTTTACTCTCTGAAGATATTTGATTAATTTCTGAAAATCAGAGCAGACCCATATACTGAGACCCTTGGCCAATGTGATAAGCCCCAGATCAGGCAGTTCAGTTATTCCTCCCTCACAGGTAGAAGGGAATGCCCAGTGGGACTCCAGACATAGTCCACACTAATATGAGTAGCTATAAAAGTGAAGAATTCATTCACTGTTCAGTTTTTGCATAGCTATGTTCCAGGTGGGATGCATCAGTAAACAAAATAGGCAAAAAACTCTATCATTAGACTCTATTGGGAAAAGACAAACAATGAAATATAAACACAGTAAGTTGTTTAATTATATAGTGAGTTTAATTATAGAGTAAGTCCAATTTCTGTGGAAAATGGTGCTGGGCAAGTGGAAGCACAAAGGTGGAGGGTGGTTGCGAATGCTGATAGCATGCCCAACTCAAAGTCCTGGAGAAGGTAACCTATGGGAACTAGGAAAGAGCTAAGCTTTAAGGGGAAATGGTTAACTAAATAAGCATTTGGATCTGAACTTACACAAATATAGCTGAGGGAATTGAAAAGTGAACAAGAGAACATGTAATAAGAAGGCTCAGAGTTGGACACTCTAGATGAAGAGCCTCCCTAGGTTGGAGGTCACTGAGGGGGTAGTTTGATGGTTCATTATTTCCCCGGGTCATGCTCCCACAACAGAGGATGAGGCATTGTAGGAGGCCACTTAGAACTTCTTTTTATTGGATTATATTTGTAACATGAATTGGACACTTTGGAAATTATGGCTGGTCTGACTTCTGGATATTCCAGGAAACCCAGATACACAGACAATTAAGCCAGACAATTAAGCTCATGAAATTGCCACCATGCACTTATGGTGGCAGCACTGTACAAACAATTCAGTAAGGGTCCATGACCTTGGAATATCAGTTCCTCACAGCTGTGTTCACGTTGATGTGAGACAGTGTCTTGTTGAGAGATGTTCATGACTGTTACTGTGTGCTTTTGTGTGTTGTCCCAAGAACATCAGAGCTTGAATTGGAGTAATGAACAAACATTAAATTTCCTGTCAAACTTGACAAAAGTGGAAGTGAAATTAGGGACATGTCAGCCCAAGGTTATGGGGATAATGCCATAAAGAAAATGGCAGTATACAAATGGGTTAAATCTTTTGCTGAGGGAAGAGAAAGCATCACTGATGAGGAGGAGTCACGGCAACTAGTAATGAGTAGAACTGATGAAATCATTACAAAAATTTGTCTAATTGTGCACCGAAATCATCAGCTTGTGTAAGAAGCATAGACATCCAAGCAAACATAGAGAGATACAGAAATCTTAACTGTAAATCTTGGCATGAGAAACATGTAGCTCTTGCATCAAAACAATGGACAGTTCACACAGGACATTCTGTGAAGGAGTTTTTAGCCAGTAAACAAATAACTGTACAGGACCACCTCAATACTCACCCAATCTTGCCCCCAGTGACTTTTTCTTTATTGAATATAAAGGAAATGTTCAAAGAAAAACATTTTGATGACATTCAGGACACCAAGGGTAATATGATGACAGCACCATTCCATTCCAGAAAAAGAATTCCAAAATTCCTTTGAAGGGTGGACTAGGTACAGGCATCAGTGTGCAGCTTCCCAAGGGGAGTACTTTGAAGATGCCTGCAGGGATTTTTAGCAACGAGGTATGTAGCACTTTTTCTAGAATGAGTTCATGAACTTAATTGTCAGACTTTCAGCTATCAGTGCTGCATGGTAATTAAAAGGAAGAATGAAACACTATATTCTGGAGAAAATTAATATTGCTAAAGTCTGTCCCTTCCTAGGAAGCACTGCCAACCTTAAGGCATAAAGTCAGTGGGTCTCAGGGACCTGGACTTCAGCGGACTTTTTATATATCTCCATTTATATCTTCATGGCAAGCAGGAGTACATCACCTCACCCATTTCCTGGCTGGGTCAGTGTTCTCCAGGAATGTATCAATATTCAAACTATCATTTTGTGTCTAACATTGTCAGGTCCATTGACATTGCAGTGTGCCCTCCAGCAGTTACAGCTTTCAATTGTCTTCATGGAGAAGGGTAGAATATGATGTCTAAGGGAACCTAGAATCTACGTCTTGTTCATCAGGCTTGCTTGAAACTAATTGTAAATCCACAACAGCTAAAAGATGAAATGAAGGAAGGCTATATGATGAAGTTGCACTAAATTTTGGAGTAGCCACTTTCAGAGGCTAAGGGAAGACATGCAAATAGCAACAGACTAGTCTGATGGCTGACTTACACTCAATGCATTTGGGGAGGTACTGAATGTGGAAAGTTAAGGTATAGACCCACCATTGATTCCTCACAGTCCAATAAGAGAATTAAGAGTGAGCGTGTATGTATGAGTACAAAAATGATTACAAAGCTCTGGAAGAACACTGCACAAGCTTTGAAAAGAACATGTATGATCTCGTAGAGGATGAGGGAGAAAAAATGATGCAGAAGGTCATTATAGGGCTTGAAGAATCACTAGTTCACCAGCAATCTAGGAAAGAACATTCCAGACTTGTGTGTGTATGTATAGGTGTGTATGTATGTGTGTGCTGTGAATGGAGTGGGGATGAGGAGTTTATAAGCACTTACAAAGGCCAGAAGGAAAATGCATAATAGAGAAAATGTTAAATGCTTTAATAAAGCCATTACTCATGCTTAATTTCATTTCAAATATATACACAGGCTTTGCATACACAGGTGTTTGGATTTTATTTTAAAATCATTAAAATATTTTGATGCATGTTCAAAAATACGTCATATAAGTTTTAATAACATGCTTCTACAAGGGAACAAACCTGCAGAATTAGAACAATGTTTAGCACTGAAGGCTTATATCTTTCTCAGCTCTAACTAGTTAGAGAATGAACTCTGCTCCAATCCATCTTGTCTCTCACTAAGTGTGGTTGATAAAGGCAAGACATCAATCAAGAAAGAGAATAACTATCTAGTGCTTTAGGGAGAAATATAGACACCTTAGTGAGAGCATAAAACCGTTATGGAATAATTTGAGTTTGGATGAACATAGGTCAAAAACATAACTTCTTGAAAAATGTCATTGCCATAGAAATCAGACTGTACTGGAGGGATATTTCTCCCTAAAAATTTTCAAACTTTATTCTTTTCAATAAATCCCATGATGTTATAAATATACTCTTAAAAAGTATGCTATGTAGATGCACAAAATCAAAGTGTCCTATGAAAACCAATTTCAGTTGTGTAAACACATACTCAACACACACAACTGTTCTGTCTCCCTCTATGTCTTTTCTCTGTGAATGGTGTCGTATTCATACAGTTAATCAAGGTGACCTCCAATTCTGCTGACTAATACCTCTTCTTCATATAACCCTCTTCTGCTAGTAGGAGTCCTTCCTCCAAAACGGGAATAAATAGACCAAAATATTATCAAGTAGCATTTCTTGATTTGGGATAACGAGTGATTTTAATCCTTTTCTGTTCACTTGTACATATTTTTCTTCTTTCTTCTTTTGTATAAATGTAAGCTGTACATTATGTTATGACATACATAAGAAAATGATTACTGTAGGTAAGCAATTTTACATATCTATAATCTTCCATATTAATTTATTTTTTGTGTATGTGTGGTAAGAGCATCTAAAATCTATTCTTAGCAAATTTTTAATACATAATGAATATTAGGTATAGTCTTCCTGCTGTACATTAGATCCCCAGACTTATCTTACCTAACTGCAAGATCTTTTGACCTACATATTTCTAGTTCTTCCCTCTCCATGCTACTGTCTGTTTCTATGTATTTGACATGTTTTTGAAATGATTCCACATATAAATGAGATCGTACACTAAGCAAAAAAAAAAAATAAAAAAATTCTTTTCAGAGCCTGACCTCTAGGTGAGCAAAGTGTGCAGCTGCCATGAAAGGCAGAGCAGTAGGTGATTAAAAGCTGGTGTTTCTCCATAGTACAGACATGGGTTCGAATCTTGGACTTCGCCCTTCTGAGTCTCAATGTCTTCACCTGAACTGAAATTAAAAACAAAACTCACTTCATAGCATTGTTACAATTAACTGAAATAATATACAGAAGGTATTTAGCGTATATTAAGTAGTTAATAAAATTTAAACATTAGTATTGCCCAGTGGAGTGGCTCATGCCTATAATCCCAGTATTCTGGGAGGCCAAGGCATGTGGATTACTTGAGCTCAAGAGTTAGAGACCAGTATGAGCAAGAGCAAGACACCATCTCTAAAAATAGCTGACCATTATGGCGGGCACCTGTAATCCCAGCTATTTACTCAGGAGACTGAGGCAAGAAGATGGCTTGAGCCCAAGAGTTTGAGGTTGCTGTAAACTATGACACTACAGCATACTATCCAGGATAACAGAGTGAGACTCTGTTTCAAAAAAAAAAAAAAAAAAAAAAAAAATATATATATATATATATATATATATATATATATATATATACATACATATATATATAGTAATTATAAAATAGTATATGTTATATATAATTATTTATAATCACTTATACACATAATTATATAATCAATTATATATACTATTACATAGTATATATACTCTGTAATAGTAATATGTAATACTATGCAATAGTATATATATGTATAATATAATTAATAATATATATTTATATATGTATTAGTATTGAACTTATTATTACTCCTACATAATGGGCCAGAAAGGAGTCATAAACAGTACATGTGAACTCAAAAGCATTAAATATGCTACTCCATAATTGCAGTATAATATTTGTTTATTTATTTATTTATTTATTTTTATAAGAGGAAGGGCTTTATTCACCAGCTGGGAGCTTACGGCATGGAAGAATTCCAAATGGGCGGGCTCTCCACCTGGCTTGGTCTTTAAATGTACATTTTTATTTTCCTGCCTTTCATAACAATAAAACCTTACTTGGCATTTTCAGGTTTGCCTGTGGCACTCGGTGCATGCCATTTTGCTTTATTTTTCACTGAACATCCATCAACATTCATTTTAACAGGGACCAGAGATGGAAGAAGAAGGGCTAGACTGGGTCGCATTTGGGGAGGTCGGCACAACCCCATCCTGTGATATTTGCATTATACAGCAGCATTTCTTTCCTGGTGAAAAACCACAAAAATGTAAACACCTGTGCATTCTTTTCTCTCAAGAAGCTCTCTGCACTGCTGTGGGAGTTAGCTCTCTAAAGCGCAGAAAGAAGTTTAAACCCTAATTGCAGATCCCTTCCCTGATTCTGTAGTTTAAACTCTAGCACAGGATCCAAGGCCAGTCACAAACCAACGCTATGCCAGGCTAATCTCTTACTCTTTCCAATCACAACTCTAAGGTTATAACTATTCCTTATTCATCCCAACTCCCACCTGAATATGCCATGCGTATTTTTATCTTGGTGCATGCTTTTCACTCTATCGGAAGTACCTGAAAAGATTAATCCTTGATCTAGTAAAATCTGCACTGTAGTTTCTCTTCTCTGTACAATCTCAGGTTGTATCTGCTCTTGTCCCCTAGCACTTGGGCCTGGCTAATGACTTAGAATATGAGGAAGGAATGCAGAGGCAAAACATTTCTTGCTTTTGCATCTTGTGCTGTGGACCAAAGGAAAAATATAAAAGTGCCTGAGAATAGGCATGACATTCTAATTTTTGGATTCTAATTTGCGCTACCATATATCACATATACAACTGCATAAATAAGCCACAGAAGGGAAAAGATGAGGGAGGTGGTGATAGGGGCCAAAGGGCTGGAAATACAAAACAGAGGCCACGAGAGGTAGCCGGGTTGAGTCCTGGAGATAGTTGTTGAGATGGACACGAGGATGTGCGGCCTAGATTCCTCCTCAGGGAAGAACTTGTTGCCTGGATATACGCAGACAGCCTGCAGCAACCAGCTCCTTCTGTGTTTTCCTCAGCTGCAGGGAGTGTCCTCAGCCAGCAGACCATGGAGTTCCCCTGGTCTTCTCTCTGCCTGTCATACTCTACATGCAAATGACTAACACACACGGTAAGCTCTATCTCTGTGCCACCCTCAGCCTCCACTGCTGCAGTCTCAGGAAAAGTCACTGGTTCTCAACAGAACTGATTTTGATTTCTAAGAGATATTTGACAATTACATTTTTTTCCTGTTGTTACTAAGAGGATACTGTCATCTAGGAGTAGAGATGGTGACACCACCAAGCACCCTGCAATGAACAGGATGGCCTCCTGCAGCACAGAATTGTCCAGCCCCTAATGTCAGTAGTAAAGGCTAATCTGAGACACCACCACCTGTTACCCTGATAATAATGTCAACAACTTCCTCCAGAGGCCTCTGCTACCCTCTTCAGCCATAGTCATTCTTTGAAAATATTAATTGGTTCTAAGTGATCACTTTCAACTCTGCAAGGCTCATCATCAAAAGTTGAATAAAATTCAAAATGCTTACCTTCTCTCCAAGCCCTACTTGAGTTGGCTTCTATTTCTATGATCTCCCTTCCCTCTTCCCCTCCTCTGCTCCCTGGATGACAGTCTCATTGGTATTTTTACTATTGTTGCAAAACGCTAGACTCTTCCCGGCTCAATCCCTGCTTTCTCCCTCCTGATTTTGCCCAGCCTGTTTCCCCACTTCCTTCAGCTGCATGTTTAAGTGGTATCAGAGAGGCCTGCCATGACACCCCATCTACAATCTCCCCCTTCCCTTCATGATGCACAACCTTTTCCCTGCTGTGTGTTTCTTCATAACATATATTGTAGATCTATTTCACATTTGTTTATCATTTATCTGTCACACTTAACAGCGAAGAACTTTGTCTTCTTTAGTCTCTACTATATACCCGACATCTAGAATAATGCTGCCATATAATAGATGTTCAGTTAATACTTGCTAAATGAATCAATGTATGAAGTTACTTGCCATGGTTTTCTGAATATCTGTGTTGGTGAATAGATTAGTTTCAAGAGTAGCAGGGAAGGCATTAAAATTCCAATTTCCTCCATAGTCTCTAAGACCATTTCCTATATGCCATTAAATTAATCTATGCATTTTTCTATCATTAAATTATGTATTTTAGGGAGAAGAATTACAACTTTTTCATTTGTTTCCCACGAAACCTAGTTCTATGTGAATCAAAGAAGTTGCCTAATCATGTCATGCTGAAAATAAAAAGAAAAACATTGTCAGATATTTTATGCCACAATGTGCATAATAGAATAAACCTAATCACTATACTCAAGGAAAATGGCACTGGATGTTTGTTTCCCCACCCCCCAAAAATCATACGCTGAAACATTAATCACAATGTGATGCAATTTGAATGCGAGATCCTGGGGAGGTAATTAGGTCATGAGAATGGGGGCCTCACAAATGGTGTTAGTGCCATATAAGAGGCTAGAGAGTTATTTCAGCTATATGAGAACACAATAAGAAGCAAGTAAGTCTCAACCTGGAAGAAGGTTCACACCAGAAACTAACCATGGTAGCACCCTAATCTTGGACGTGGGCATCTCATCCTCCAGAACTGTAAGAAATAAATGTTTGTTCTTTATGCCACCCAGTTTATGATATTTTGTTGAGGAAGCCCAAGCTGGTTAAAACACTGCTCTGGGCTCTAATGTTGCCCTAGTTATAGCCAATATTCTTGCCCATATTAACATCAATGTGGTCATTGATATTATCATCAATCTTATTAACAAATGTAATGCCTTAAGTGGATTTCCAGACCTGGGTTAGTGATGATCAAAAGGAGAAATTTCAAGGACAGCAACAAATTCCCACTAGATTCTGTCTCTTCTGCTGCCTCCCTGAAAAATGCTCTGAGGCTATGTCTGAACATCATGATTGTAAAATCTCAATGGAATTTAGAAAGATTCCCCCAGAGCATCACAGATCTTCCTTCTCGTAAAGCTATATTCAGATAGATTCTAAAATTGAAAACTCACTACTAATTCTGTAGTTTTAGTAATTGAGTGCCTGAGGAAAGAATGCCACTACAATGGCAAAGGCAGGCAGATTTTCATGTTGCTCTCTGACCTTGGCTAAGCTGATGCTCTAGAGGTGGGCCTCATGCCTCTCCAGAGCAGAAAGCAAGATTGTGGGCCCTGAGTTCACAGGGCGCAGAAGTTTAAGCCAGCTAAGACTTCCATTACTGACCTCATTTTCTACCTATTCAACAGGAAAAGTAATATACTCTGTTCTTCCAAACTAATCTTCTAAGTCATTAAAAAATAAATCTCATGCAAGTGGATCTTCACTGTAATAACAAAATTAATTGGATAAGGATGAGAGAAAGGGGCCCTCAAGAACATGGGAAATGAAAGGTAGGATGCCAGAGGCAGAAATTTATATATATATATATCTTTTCTTATAGTCCCAGCTCATAATCGACAGCAATTAATACTATTTCTATACTAACTATTGTACACAATAGTTTATTAATTCTCATTATGCCCTTCCAGAGACAACTATCCCACAACCCTCCTGACCTGGCCCCATGTTTTCAAGCTGGACATTAAAAACAGTCTTAAAATGCTAGAACTGGGAGCCAAATTAAATACTTATATTTCTTTCCATTTGGGGTTGTTTTCTGAAATTGGGCCTTCTCAAAGCTTGATTTTACAAAATGTTAAAAATAGCTACAAAGCGAGATGATCTCAAGCTACCAGGAAATAAGCTGTTCAACAATAATGTGAAAAATTTCACTGAATGTAGAGTTTCAATATGATTTATATTTTTATTTCTCCTCTTTATGAAAATAGTAACATGCTAGTAACTTTTCAAATTAAATTAAGTATACAAACCCTCTATTTTCATCCTAGTTCTCTTCCCCAAAATAGTGGCATAGCACTTATTTATTAATTGTACCATCACCTTAAATGAAGTAATAAACAGCAAAGTCAGAACAGATAAACATCAAGTGTGGAAGAGGGTGAAGATTTCACCTCACCTAAAAATTATTACTTCATGAAACATTTATTAAGTATCATAATGTGCTTGCTATTATGCTAAGCATATAGAATTATGTAATTCATGCAAAGATAAAAGTCTTTCTGGGCTACTGAAGTTTGTACCTAACCTAAGTCATAAACATTACCTTAAATGACACATACTTTTAAAAGAAAAAATATATTTATATGATTCAAAACTAGAAATGCTAAAAATATATAAATAAGAGTATATAAATTAATAATATCCAACCCTTCTCCCAAATCCACCCAATTCCCACCATTTTGTATCATGATAGATGATTACAATTTGTTGTCTCTTATGTATAACAAAATTCTTTTTAAATACCTTCTATGGATTTTAATTTAATAAATACTTTCCAGCTTAAAAAGTTGCTGTAAAACAGAGACTAAAGACTTCAATGAAAGCAAAAAATAATCTGATAAAAATTTTTTTACTAAAAAAAGAGAGACATATTTCTACATCTTTTTTTCTTAATACAGTTAAAGCTTTGTAATTCCCATGTCCTAGTACTTCATTTTCAGTAAGTAGTTCAATTGAGAAATATGCCCAAGAGTCTCCAACAGGTAAAGTGGAGTTTGGCAAATAATTGTAAATCAGACCTTAGGGGTGATATAATTTCTACCCAAGCAGCATAAATAGAAAAGAAATTTGCAATGTTATTCTCTAATCTGGTATTGGTATTTAACAGGGATGATACTTAATTAGAGGATCAGATTTCATCAGACCTGAAAAGCCCTTTGAGAATTTGTGTCAAAATAGAGTTCTAACTTTCTCTGTTACTACTTGAGATTGCCACTGCAGAGGGTGAAAAGGAATTACTGGCAATTATTAGCTAAATAGATAACAGAAATAGAATTGTCATAAAAAGAAGCAGGACAATTTCATATCTTACAGTCAGTCAATTTTTATTGTGACTTGATTTGATGTTCTATATTTGTTTTAACTCCATTCTTTAAATAAGATTGTCTTTAACTCCAAAGTGTTGTAATGTAGGTAAGTATGTAAAAAACTAAAATAAGT
Source organism: Loris lydekkerianus (assembly GCA_963574355.1). Lineage (NCBI taxonomy): Eukaryota > Metazoa > Chordata > Mammalia > Primates > Lorisidae > Loris > Loris lydekkerianus. Next base: position 8,509 of record CAUYPK010133424.1, on the reverse strand, counting down.
ACAAAATTCCAATAACAATTTGAATTAAAATGTCATAAGAACATTGTTTTCTCAATTGATGACCATTCTACTAAGTCATTCCTGTAACAATCTTGTGTGACAAAGCAAACTCAAATTTGGTGACTTAGAACAATAAGCATTTGTTTTTTCCCCCGTATATTTCTACAGGTTGATTATGATGGCTCGATTTACGCTGTGGTTTAGCTGAGCCTATAGTTTACTGGTTGAATTCAGGTCTATGTCATTTCATTTCCACTTCCCCTTGGCCAAGTGGAAAATTATAGCATGTGCTTCTCATAGTGAATGGCAAGAGCACAAGAAAGCAAAGCAAAATAATTTCAGCATATTAAAGTCCTCAATTTGTGTCACATCTCATTACATGACACAAGTTCACATGGACAAGTCCAATATGTGGCAGGAAAATATGCTGTGCCCACAGTGGGAGGGTACTTCAATGTTTCATGGAAAAAGTGCATAATTCATAACAACATAGTGAATAATAGGGGGCAATATTTCAATCTATAACAGTGATAAAAAAAAATAAACATTATAGCTTCAAAGGTTAGAAAGTTTGACAAAACTTTGGCATATCTTTACCATCTATCTGTAGAAAAATACCAAGAATTGTATAAAGAAAGCAGCTAGGTTATAGGTTAAATACTATATTTAATCTGTAGATCTATTTATATGTTCATGCAGGCATTTGCTCTTCTAAATATTTTCAAGTGCTTTCTAACTTTCAAATGCATTATCTAAACGTGGGTATGCAAACACATTCGTGAGCCATACTTGGACCTTGTCCCAATAGATGTCATATCTAAAGAATGACACAGAGAATATATGACTATAAATGCTTTAAAAATTAGAAAGCAGAATTACCTATTGTTATACATAATAAAAAAACCTTTAGTCTATACAGTATCATTATCATATTTTATGTTTGTAATTATTATGTCACGTGTTGCAGCGAATGCCTAAAAGTAGGCAAGGATGAAAAATGTACACAAATTTAGAATTCTTAGAAATAGCTTAAGAGAAAAATTGTTGATGGCTTGCACTATGATGATTGCAATCAGAAAGAAGAAAGATGCATTTGAGAGAGAGATCCAAGAGGTCATATTGGATTAGTGAATATGGAGATGAGAGTCAAAAATAACTCCAAGCCTATCAGGTGTTTAAATAGACTACAGATGTTGGTGTGGATATGGAGAAAAGGCAACACTTCTGCACTTCTGGTAGGAGTGCAAGCTAATACATCCATTTTGGAAAAAAAGTATGGAGAATGCTCAGGGATCTAAAAGTAGATCTTCTATTTGATCCTGCAATCCCTCTACTAGGTGTATATCCAAAAGACCAAAAATCACTTTATAACAAAGATATTTGCACCACATTGTTCACTGCAACTCAATTTATAACAGCAAAGTCTTGGAAGATGCCCAAGTTCCCATCAACCCATGAATGGATTAATAAATTGTGGAATATGTACACCATGGAATATTATGCAACCTTTAAAAAGATGAAGACTTTACCTATTTTACGTTTACATGGATGGAACTGGAACATATCCTACTTAGTAAAGTATCTCAAGAATTGAAGAAAACATATCCAACAGTACTATTATGAAACTAATTTACAATCACTCACACTTTCATATGAAGAATAGATCACAACTATGGCTCAAGATGAAGAAGGGAGGAGGGCAGATTGGAGGGGAGTAGGGAGGTCAGATCAAGGGAGACTGAATGGTGGGATTACACCTATGGTGCATAATGCAAGGTTACATGTAGGATCTATTAGTATAGAGTATAAATGTCTTAACACAATAACTAGGTAAATGAGATGAGGTATATATTAACCAGTGTTATGTAAGTGTTCCTAATTCTATATGAAATCAGCACATTGTACCCAATAAATGCATTAATGTATACATGATCTATGTGTTTATGATTTAATAAAAAAAAATAAAATAAATAGATTGTAACATGTTGCTTCAACATTAAAACTGGAAGAACAAAAAGATAAGGAAAATCAAAAGCTTTGTGTGCTAAATTTGAGGTACACTTGGGATATACAATGGAGAATATGTAGTACACATTTGAATATGTGAGTTTGAAGTTCAAAAGTGGTCTCAAATACAGAGATTGAAACATAAAAGTTATCTTCATAAAAGATGGAAATTGAAAGCATGAGAATAATGAGATTACCTGACTATAGATTTAGAAGAAAAGAGGGCCTTGAAAAATGCTGAAGAATACCAATATTCAATGGTCTGGTAAAAATGGATGAACCTACAAAGTAATCTTGAGTAGGAGCTGACAAAGAGACAAATATAGGAAAATGTGAGTTATAGAGTCAAGGGGGAAATTGTTTCTAAAAGAAGAAGGTGATCAGAAACATCTAGTTCTGCTGAGAAGATAATAAATCAGGGGAAAACATCCACTGGATTTCATGACTGGGAAGTCGTTGGTGACTTGGAAGCCTTTGGTGAACTCTGCAGAAGTTTTGATAGAGAAGAGAAGTGGAAACGAGAGTACAAGATGATGAAAATGGGAAGAAATGGGGAAAGTACATAGCAAATGTAGCAATCCCTTGTGTAAATGAGATTAAATAATAAACAGAGAGGCCATGTGGAGTTTAGAGAAGATATTGAGCATTTTTAAATTCTGATGGCACAGAACCATTAAGACATAGTTTATAGTAAGAAAACACTAATCACAAAATCAACAAAGAGATGGCTTAGGAATAAGATCCAGGGTATAAGTGGATCTAATAGTCTCAGCAGGAAGGAAGATCATGACCTCCATTATATTAGAAGAAATAGACTGACACAGATGCAAGCAGGTTTAAGCACTTGGTGGCCAAAAGTACATCTATTTCCCTTCTAAAGATGAATAGTGTATTTATTTCATAGATAAGTCAGGTCAGCTTCTGGAGGTGAGGGATGAGCATTAATAATTACAGCTACTACTTACTGAAGATTTACTATGCCAGCCATTGTTCAATAGAGGGCAAGAGAGGACACTTAATCACCAGAAGACAAAAGTCCTCAAACACCATATTGGTGAGCAAGATCTTAGGGGCAACTAAGTAGACTTACTAACAGTAGTAGTGCGTCAAAGGGCAAGAGAAATGGTCAGCCTTTCAGAAAAAAAAGGCAAAAATAGAAGACTCTTGAATAACCTCAATGGAAATGATACAGTAAAACCCTCTGAGACTTATATCTCAACAAAAAGAGAATATAACTATTTCTAGAATATTAGAATCCTAGAAAATCAGAATTTATATAAAAACAGAAATTGTTGAGTTAAAAAATAATAACTAAAAAAAAAATTTACTACAGGAAAAATTTATACCCCATAGAACTGAACTGACAGAAGAAAGAATTGGCAAACTCAAAGAAAGTTCAGTTGAGAATACTCAGCTTGAGGAACAAAAAGAAAAATTAATGAAGTAAAGCAGACAAAGTTTAAGAGACCTATGGAATGTCATACAGAACCAACATACACGTAATGAGAATTTAAGAATTAGAGGTGAGAGAGAAGAGATAAAAAACAAAATTTGAAAATAAAATGACCAAAAGCTTCCCAAATTTGACAAAAGCAGTACTCTAAACATCCAAGGTGTATATTAAATCCAAATGGTATAAACTCAAGTAAATTTACAGTAGACACATAATAATCAAAATTTCAAAAAAGAGAAAGTCATAAAAAGCAGCAAGAGAGAAGTAACTGATCACAGGAAAGAGATCATCAATGAGATTAACATCTGACTTCGCATCAGGAACTATGGAGAACAGAATGCAGTGGGAAGTCATATGCAAAGCACTGGGGAAAAGACTACCAACTAAGCATTCTATGTTCAGAAAAAACATCCTCAAAACTCAAAGAGAAATTAAGACATTACTAAATAAAAAGTTCCTTGCCTCCTTCCTATAACTGAGTAAGTTTAGACACAGAACCCATTGCTTAAAAGGATAATCAAGTCCCTGGGATGATGATTCCTGAAACAGTTCAGTGTACATAAACTGTAATGATTCCCTTAATTCTTCCACAAAGGAGACTATAGTCATTTATTCAGGTATTGGCATTGAAGAAAAAGAAAGATCCAGACATTCTGAGGGGAATAAGCACTGTCTCTTGTGTAACAGCCTTGGGCAAATATAAGTCAGGATCACACCTGCTTCTAGTGGATGCACTTGAAGGGGTGTGGTGGGTGGATGGGCATTCACTGACTGATGAAGGGGGAGGGAAGGTCTCCAGCTAGACACTTGGTTTGCTCTGATGACATTCTGAGCATCAATATAAACCTGATGACTTTCCTACATAAAAAATTCAAACAACAAAAACAAGAAAACCACCACAGCCAAGTCATGGTGCAGGCATCTGTTGATATCACACCCACATCCAGCTTGTGCTTTCTAAGAGAGGGCTCCTACACCACGTACATAGCTTCTCTTAGCTCAGGCAGAAGAAATACAGTAATGGGAAAAATGTATCTTTTTCTTCTCTATTGCCCACAAATATTCCCCCCTTTCCTTTGAAAAGAATCAGTAGTTGGGTATGAAATTTCAGACACACTAGGGAAAATTTAGATATCTAACGTGAATTTCAGAAGCTAATCTCAAAATGATTCTATCCATCAGTTGAATGAAGCTTAAACTCTGTTGGATTAAGTTGGTTGTGTGGCACTGAAGAGGAGAAATCAGGACTTCAGTGCTGAATAAATGTCCTGTGACTTGCATTGTAAGTGCATCTCTTGGCTAAGTCACTATCACCTTTAAGAATCATTCAGAAGTTTTCCAAGTAGTTTCCACTGGATCTGGGCCCTGGGGAAAGTATAAGGTTTGAATGACTGGGGGAAAAGATGGATATTTTGCATTAAAGGGGGTAGGATATGAGCAAATTCACAGAGACAGGCAGTTAGTAATCTTTAATAATAAGATGCAGATGAGTCATGATTGACAAGAGAGAAGATTTCAGAAGGAAATAGGTTTTTATTTTCTAAATGTTAAATTTTTTGACGAATATTATCTTATTTAATTGTATTTAATCTTTATAACTAAGGTATGTAATGTCATCACCATTTTGCAGATCAGAAAATTGGATTCCAAGAGACTAAATAGTTAGTTTAAGACCATACAACTAGAAGGTTGACAGGCTAGACGTTAAAAACCAGTCAAACTGGCTGGGACTGTGGCTCCTGCCTGTAATCCCAGCACTCTGGAAGGCCGGAGCTGTGAATGACTTGATTTCAAGAGTTTGAGACCAACCTGAGCAAGAGTGAGACCCCGTCTCTACTAAAAATAGAACTAGCCAGGTGTTGAGATGGGCACCTATAGTTCCAGTTCAAGAGTTTGAGGTTGCTCTGAGCTATGACACCACAGCACTCCACACAGAGCAAAAGAGTGAGACTCTGTCTCAAAAAAAGAAAAAAAACTAAACAGCTATACCTGTCGCACACAGCCTCCATGATATGCAGTGTGGGGACAAAAGCAGAAAACCGTGGGCCACTTCAGAGAGATCTCCCAATGCAGGATAGAGATAGGTAATTTTATTCTGTAGGCAAAGGGGCCACTGAATTTTTGTGTTCCAGGAGTGATGTATAAAATGGTGTGTAGTTCTATAGAAAAACAGGGTGATTAGCTGGGAATGAAAAGAGGGTGCAGGTGAGAGGGTTTTGTTAGAACCCCGGAACCACTTGTCTCGTGCCTCACCCTGCTCTCTTTATCTTGCAGGGGCTAATGGAAGCATCCAAAACATGCAGCCCTTGGATGCATTTCTTCTCTCCACAACTTCTTCCCCCTTCAATTAGGCAAAGGATACTTTGAAACTGTACTGTCTGTCTTATTTCCCCACCCCTTTTCCATTTGTAGCCTTTCTAGAAGGAGTTATTTTGCTACAAATTCTAAATAGTGTATTCCAGGCTAGCAACTTCTAGGCTAGCAACTTCTTTAGGACCTCCTAAAGGGTCTCTAGTCCTCCTTTCTCTGCTGGACATTTGAAATTTTTTTCACAAATATGCATATCTCTGCAAAAGAGAACCTGAAGAATGTGACCATGATCATCGCAGGATTATACAACAGCCAAGAAGAGAAAGTAACTAAACGCACAATGGACCTTAAAAGGGAAGGAAATCCTATCATATTCTACAACATGAACTTTGAAAACATTATGCTAACTAAGCCAGCCACAAGAAGACAAACACTATGTGATTTCACTAATGTAAGGGATCTAAAGTAATAAATTCATAGACTCAAAAAATAGAATGGCACTTGTCAGAGGCTGAGAGAAGGGGAATGGGGAATTGTTGTTCAGTAGGAATAAAGTTTTTGATTACGAAATGAAAAATTCCAGAGATCTGTTGCCCAAAACTTTGAATTTGCTTAGCACTGGTGAACTATACAATTTGAAAAGGGTTAACATGGGAAATTGTATGGTAAGTGTATTTTACCATAGTTAAAAATTTTTTAAATATTAAAATAGGGAAAAATACTTAATCACAACAATGTATCCTTGAACAAAATATTTGATGATTAAAAATTGTGCCAACTAGGATAATATAAGACCTTAGTTAATAAGCAAACAATACAAATTAATAATTAAAAAAGAGAGAGAATTCAGAGGAGCTGTGGATGAAGCACATTTGGGCCCCTCCCTTGGGTCCAGGAAGACAGGCACTGACAGCCACAGGTGTGAGGAAGGCAAGGATTCCAGCAAGAGGTTAACAACCACTGCATTTACAGATACATCAGGCAGGCCTCCGCACTCTTATTTGCTTTATTGCTTTTCTCCTCTCCCTAGACCCTGGGCCTAAATGCAGACATGATGGATGCTCTTGTCATTTTGTGTGCTGATAACTGTCAGCTCTCCCCTCACATCCTCACTGTAATTTCCTTTAGGAGGTCTGGCTTGCTACCAGCTGAGTTCGGACAGAGCCATTCTTGTCAAACTTAGGAGAAGAGAAAGAGAAGAAATATGGATTTGTGAGTCCAGTTTAAATGAAGAGGGAGAACTTGCTCCGAAAATATTGAATTAAAGGCTCTGGGTCTCACTCTGGTTACTCAACTTTCCCTTAAAAAGCAGGACTTGGAGGAAGAAAATGTTATAATCTCAATATTTACCAAAAACAACATTCAGGGAAAATCATTTTGGTGCTCCTGTAAGAATTAATGTGAAATAATATATTAAAACCATTTTATTTTACAAGTATCCCAGTGCCCAAGACCTTTGGAATTATTAACTGTGGGCATGGCCGTTGGAGGGAGACTTGTGAGCTGTGTAACCTGCTTGGCCAATCACAAAGCGACAGGGAACTTGATGGAGGCCTAATCCCTGGATCAAGCCTAATGCCAAGTCTAAGAGGCAGATCAATCCATCTCACTGAAGAATGAAGAGCCACTCTGCTAGCCAGTATCAAACTGACAAACTAGGAAAGAGAAAAATGAATTTGGTTTTAATCTTAAAATAATCTGAAAGCAACTAACTGATGTGTGACATCAACAGGTTCTTACAATCAGATGTACACATGGTATAGACGTGTCTGAGAAAAATGCACATATACGGAAGCTGTAGAGCCGGTCACTCCTTTCAATAATATCAGAGGAGACCCTGATTTAAAACCTCAACATATCTTACTGACCTGCAGGATATGTCAGCTTCCAGATACCAAGGCAGAAGATGTTGATCCTTTTGAAGAGCTAATTTCAAAAAACTGTAGAGTTTGCTCAGGTAAGCTCTAGTGGGCACCATCTCAGTCTCTTTGGAAGAGCAAAATGAGGCTGTCACCCTTAAGCAAATAAAGTGTTTCCATGAACCTATCTTTCATTTTTTTTTTTCAAAACTTGTTCCTTTCCTGGAGTTTTGCATATTTTAACTCAGTGTGACATAACACATTTGTTTTTGTTTTTTTTTGTTTTGTTTTGTTTTAATTTTTTAATAGATAAAAATATGCACCATAGATGTGGCCCAACCCATTATTTGTATCAATGTTTAGTTCTCAGAAGGAAAAGAAAATTCTAGTTTCTCTTTGGCCCCTGGTATATGGTACATAATTAAAAGTTAAAGATGCTACAAAAAATCCAGGCAGCAACTTTATTACAGCTGGCTTCTGAAAGTTCACAGAAGGCTGTAATCATAAATGTCATTTTCATTAAAATAATGTGAATGTTTACATGCCCAACAGGATAAGACAAGACTTGACTGTGGGCTGTCATTTACCATTCTTTTTGAATTCCCCAGTGTGCAAACTGTCCCTCCGATTCTAGAGCCACAACATCTCACAGCAAACCATACTGAATATACATAAAAGAAAACTCCACTAGAAAAATGCTTAGTGTCCTGGCAGCAGAAATCCTATAGAAGTTAAACATTTCTTCCTCAACACCCCTTAAAGAATAATAAAAATTAAAAAAAAAAAAAAAAAAAAAAAAAAAAAAAAAAAAAAAAAAAGAGCAAAGCACGCCATACACACACTAAACAACAGAAAAAAACCACGAGATGTTTGTAGCCAA
>CAUYPK010133423.1:0-58842 GCA_963574355.1 Loris lydekkerianus | reverse complement strand
AACCCATTACCCTCCCTCCCCCCTAACCTCTCCCCTCCCTTCCCCTTCCTTGGTCCTTTTCCCATAGTCTTGTGGTATAGTTGGGTTATAGCCTTCATGTGAAAGCTATAGTTTAGTTTCATAGTAGGGCTGAGTACATTGTTTTAATTTGACTTTTTCCTTTATACATTACCACTAAACGTTTTACAATTTTATTCTTTTCATAGAACCAACTTTTTTGGTCTGTGTTTATTCTATTTAACTAAATCTGGTTTATATGTTTATCATTTTCTTCCTTCCACTTTTGTTTTGGTATTTTTATATTTTATATTAATAATTTTTATAACTTTCTAAATATTCACTAATAAAAATACACTTCTTTAGCTCTATCCCATAAGCTTTTATACTGTAGCACAGTGTATTATCATGAGTTTCTAAAAGTTGTATGGTTTCAATTCTTATTGAGCCATGGTTATCTTGAGCTATACGTCTCTCATTTTTAAGCTTATAGGGGATTTTTGATTTTCTGGTTCTATTTTTGTTTAATGGTTTCTAGTTGTAAGTCTGATCAGAGACAACACTCTGGATCATTTCAGTTCTTAGAACTTTTTTGAGACTTGCTTTATGGATCAGCATATGATGAATTTTTATCAACGTTTCATGTGTTTTGAGACAAAGAATACGTTATACAATTGTTCAAGATAGTGTTCCATGTCAGTTTTTAGGTCAAATTTGTTAGTAATTTTATTTAAATCTTTTTTATTCTAGTTAAATTTTTTCCCATTCATTTAACAATTAGCAAGACAAATATAAATTAAATGTTTATCATTATAAAATGAAATTCTTTATCAGTGCTTTATGTTTAAGATGTTTTTCTTATAGGCCAAGTGCAGCCTCACACTTATAATCCTAGCACTCTGGGAGGCCGAGACAGATAGATTGATAAGCTCAGGAATTCAAGACTAACTTGAGCAAGAGCGAGACCCTAATCTCTACTAAAATAACAGAAAAATTAGTCAGGCATCATGGTGTCTGCCTGTAGTACCAACTAGTTGGGAGGCTGAGGAAGGAGGATCACTTGAACCCAAGAATTCGAGTTGCTATGAGCAAGGCTGATGCTGTGGCACACTAGCCTGGACAACAGAGAAAGACTTTGTATCAAAAGGAAAAAAATCCATAGTTTTTTTTTTTTTTTTTTTTTTTAATATAGCTAGACCATTTTTATTTTGGTTGATATGTCCATGTTCTTTTTCTGTCTTGTTAGCATCAATCTTTTATATCTGTATTTTATAAATATGTCTCTTAGAAACATCACATGAATTAGTTTTTATCCAATCTGACACCATTTGTTTTGTAGCTGAGACTGCCAGCTCATGTCCATGTACATTTCATATGATCAGTATTAAATTTGTGTTTCAATTTGGCAAAATACTTTGTATTCTTAGTCTTCCTAGTTATATGCTTATTTTTCTCTTTTCTCAGTATCTTTTGGATTAATTATTTTTCATAATTACTCTTCTTTTATAGGTTTGGAAATAATGCACTATTTCTATCCTTTTTTTGGATCTTTCCTAGAAATTGCAGCATGTATGCTTATCAAAATCTAAAGATAATCAATACATTTACATTTTCTCTAGACTTTTAACACTTTAATTTTTTCAAACTTTTCAACCTTACATAATTTGGTCATGAATGTGTTTTGTATCTTTTTAAAAAATTGTCATTAATGTTGTTTCAATGTTTGTTTAAGTGAATCCACATAGTCAGTCATTTCTAATACTTTTTTCTTGTATCTCAGAACTTCTACCTGGAATTACTTTTGTATTCTTCTGGATTATTTCTTTTAGTAAGAATATTCCAGTGGCAATTGCTCATAATTTTTGTTTAAAAATTGTCTTTCTTCCCCTATCTCCTTTTGTAATAAGGAGCATGACTCTGTGTTTTGATTTTTGACTGATGACGGCTTTTAAGCCTCATCTCATCTTTTTCTCCCATGGCCCACATTTGGTTAAGCTGATAAGAAAGCCAAGGTGCTCTTTTCTTTGACAGTGGCAGTAGATTCAAACCACACAAGCCCCTGCCCACATGTGAGAGCCCTCCTTACCACAATAAAAGGTCTGTCTCCTTACCACAATAAAAGCCCCAAGCCAGACCCCTTTCCTTGTTCTTAGAAGCCATTTTGGAACATCTTGAGAGGCCTTCCCTGTTCTCTCTACCACAGAGACTCAAGTGAGTAAGTATCAAACCTGGTCATATCCTCTTGGTGTCTGTACGGCATCATCAGTCTCAACATGCAGACCAAATTCTCAGTGGGGGTCCATCCTGTCTTGGTGTAGGGTATCTAAAACACTCCTAAAAAATACTTTCTCTGGGTGTGGAATTCTAGTTTCACAAGTGTTTTCATTCACCACACTTAAGATATCATTCTATTGTTTTTTGGCTTCCAGTGTTGCTACCAAGATGTCAGATGTCTATCTAATTATTGTGACTTTGAATGTAATTTGTCTTTTTTGATATTTTATAACTGCTCTTAGGATTGCATCCGTTTTCTTTGGTATTACTGTGATGTTTCTAAGTGTGTATTGCTTTCTTCCTTTTGCATTTAGTACTTTTTGGGTCTGAACAGTTTCTTGAAACTGTGTATAGTTTTCTTTCATCACTTTCTAGAAAAGTCTTTGTCATTTTCTCTTCAAATACTTGTTGATTATTCCCTCAATTTTCTTTCTCAAACTTCCATCAAATATGTTAGGTTTTTCACTTTATCATCCCATGACTCTTAACTTCTATACTTTTTCATTATTTTCTTTCTGTGCTACAGTTCAGAAAATTTCATCTCACCTATATTCCTGTTTACTTATTTTCTCTTCAGCTATTTTTAATCTGTTAGTATGCTCACTTATTGTGCTTTTGATTTCTTTTGTTATTGTTTCCAGTAATTCTGTTTTGTACTTTATCAAATCTATTAGGACATATATTTATAGTGCTTTGTACATATTTTCAAGGTTAAGTTTTATTTCTTTAAACTGAATACCTTAATAAGTATAGGTGTTTTATAATCTGTGTCTAAACATTTCAATGTAAAGGTCTATTTTTGGTCATTTTTTATTTTTCCTAAATATACTTGAAATATTTATTTATTTTATTTATTTATTTTTGAGACAGTCTCACTCTGTTGCTTTAGGGTAGAGTGCTGTGGTGTCACAGCTCACAGCAACTTCAATCTCTTGGGCTCAAGTGATCCTCTTGCCTCAGGTTCTCTAGTAGCTGGGACTACAGGCACCCACCACAATACCTAGCTATTCTTAGAGACAGGGTCTCATTCTTGGTCTTGTTCAGGCTGGTCTCAAACTTCTGAGCTCAGGCAATCCACCCTCCTTGCCTTCTAGGGTGCTAGGATTACAGGAATGGATCAGCACACCTGGCCCATATACTTGAATTTTTTTTAAATTCTGATCTATTTATTTTCCTTGAAAATAATTATTTTTAGGTATTATTTGAGGCCTAGGATTACCTTTAAGACCACTCTAACTTGAATTCTTAGCTGTAGGTTTTTGGGTTTTTTGTTTTTTTTTTTTAAACATAGCTAATGTGGATTTAGTGTAAAAATCTGAGTGAGGACAGCTTTTTTTTACTGTCATTGTTTTCTCTCTTCTCCACTTAGTGACCAGGCAACTTTAATTCAGTCCCGTGAGGTGAAGGTGAAGGAGGTCTGGGTGTGTTGACTTCTGGTTTACTCTTATTCTGATGGTGTGAGCCTTTGGGAATCCAATTTAATTTAGAGAAAATGCCCCTGGGACAAAAGAAACTTTAATGCTCTGTTCCCTACTTTGGATTTCTGCTTTCTCTGATATTTTGAACTGAAGTTTTTACTACCTTTCCAGACCTTTGATACTCTTAAGAAACTACTTAAAAGGCTTTTATCTGACCACTATTCAGGTTGTAAATAATGGACCCTGTTATTCAATTTTGGTACAAAATCCAGAGCCAATGACAGAAGCTGCATGATTAGAGCTTGTCATTTTAAGATCCTGATTCCAACTTTGTAGGAATCACAGTCCTCATAAGGCATGGTCACTATTATTTTTCTCATTCGAAATAAGAGTAACCTGAATCACAGATAAATAAGTTTTTTAATCTTCATACAACTTTTTTGAGTGCTAAAACTGCAGCTCAAACCCACATGTCTAAACCATACTTGCTTGTAGTTTCTGTCATACCTTTATTTCTTCTTGTCAGGTTCCAAATTATTCTAACTGCCCTTTTGATTTTACTTCTGTACTTTGACCTTTGGATTCTTGTGAATTATTATTACACAGAGTCCCACCAGGCATGGGCTGATATTCCCAGGGCTTGCTCACCTATCTCTCTGGCCACAAAAGTTTGAGTACAGACCATTAGGAAAGGCTATTTATATTCCAAAAATGTTCTACAGAATCTAATTGGCTAGGAAATGCCCTGGATTTGCTGGCCCATACTCTCTGTGAGTAAACATTGATGTCCACAGGTAGAATACAAACAGGTTTACTGAAAAATTTTTAACATAAAACTCATACATATTTGTTACAGAAAATCAGAGTATATTATCTAAATGAGCAAAACCAAGAAAATAGAGAATATCTATAATCATACCCAAAGACAATCACTTGAAAATTCTTCTAAACTCTTTATGCATACATGTACACTCTATATTTACATTTATATTCTAAAAGGGGATCATACGAGGCATGCTGTTTTATAGCTAGGTTTGGGCTGCATTGTATCACGTGCCTTAATGATGATTACATGTTGGGTAGGGAACAATCTAGATGGAGACCAAAGCCAGAAACCCACAGGAAGCCAGGCCAGAAATATTTCCTAAGATATTACAAGCTTCACGTAGGAAAAATAAAATACATAATATAACTTACTTTCCCAGTTATTTTCTAATATTACACAGTAAATCATTACTTACCTGTGGAACATCATTGTATAGAAAGAACACTTGTTCTCTGTGAAGCAGAGATAGTTACGACGGTTTACATGAAAAGTATTGTCCCATGTGGTTAAGACTATTATGATATTTTGTTCCTGTTGATCTTTTTCTTCTGAGTATAGTAGTTATCTCAAAGCATGTAACATTGAAAATGATAACCATAATATCAAAATGTAAAGATATTTGCATCAAGGGAACTTTTTAACATAGCACTTAAAAGCCCAGGAAAATTAAATTTTATTTCCATTAAACACTTGAAAATCAGAAAATGTTAAAGGAAAAGTTATCTATCCTAAAGGTGGAAGTGATTTTTGAAGGGCAAAAGGAAATTGGTGTGAAGAGGTTAGTGTATTTCTAATCAAGGGAGTATAAACAACTCCAGACAATGGGGCAAGTCTCACTATAATATTCTCATTTTATATATTATATTATTAAGAACTATTCTACAGTTCTTAAAACTGTCACTTATATATAACTTTTTCTAGTCTTCTAAAATCTAGTTCATGAGGATACTGGACAAATCATTTAATCTTTCCAAATCTAAAAAATTTAAGTTTATGTTGTTTCTAGTTGCTTGTTGCAATTAGAACAATGCAGTCACCCTCACACATATACCCTTGTATATTCAATCTAGTATTTCCATAGAAATATTATCACAAAGCATATGAATATTTAAAATTTGGAGAAAGCAGTTGCCAGATTATTTTCAGAAAGTAGCACCAATTTACATTCTCACCAAAAGTGTATGAAAGACCATCCCTTTTGATATTTAATATTAACCTTTTTTTCAATCATATGGCTTAAAATATGTGGGTCACTACGAAAATTTTGAGACAGACTATGTTGTGGTACATTATTCCGTTTCTAAAAAACACAACCAACAGCATCCTTTCTGATTCACCCCTATAAATTTCAACTTGCTCAGCTTATCTGTCATGTTGGGAGGGCATCAATTTTTCTGCCCACATAGATTTTACATTTCTTGATTTTTGTATACCTCAAAAATTTAGTAATGAGCCATGTATTACATTATTTTATGTAAGTGCCAGTCATTACTTATGGCTTTGAATTTATTTTTCATTATGTTTATGGTTCATTGGTATTTATTTTCTGTAAACTGATTTTGTATCTTTTGACTGTTTTTCAGTTGAGTTGTGTATCTCTTATCGATTTGTAAGTGACATTTAGAGGAGTGTATAATATACACATTTACTTTCAAATATGTATCAGTAGATGTAGAGTTTTCTTCCTTTTTGATTGTTTTTATTTTGTTTGCTTCTTGATTCTCAATTGGAAAATCATTACTATTTTTCTGAACTGTGATGCCGTTTCCATAACTTTAGAATTCTTTATCCTCTGAAAGTTGTGTAGCTGTTTATACTGATTTGCCTGAAGCACTTCCTGTTTCTCATGTTATCCCAGCTTAATTATGAGTAACACTGTCTTTCACTCTCCAGAGTGTTCCAGTTTGGATGATAAACTATATGATCCCCCTGGGATGAGCTCAGTTATAAAACTGGCTGAGCTTGAGGCATTTAGAGGTATAAATCTTCTACAACTTCTTCAGTTTCTCATATGGTTATTATCTATTCAGAGTTTTGTTTAATTTCTTTTTGGGACAATTTAGAAATTTATGTAATTTCTTAGAGTATCATTATTTCACTTTGGTTTTGAAATTTATTATATGAGTATATGGGTATCTGCTTTCAAATATGGGTATCTTACAAGTATCATGTCGTTTTGGCCCCTAGATATGTCCTTTTCTATTTTCTAATATTAATTGTGTTTCTTCTTTGGCAGACATTTGTCTAGTTCATAGATCTTTTAATTTGGTTTAGTAAATTTAGTGTATTCTTCTTTTCTGAGTTATTGTTATTGTCTTTTTCTAGATTTTTTTTTTTTTTTTGAGACAGAGTCTCACTTTGTCCTCAGTAGAGTGCTGTGGCATCATAGCTCACAGCAACCTCAAACTCTTCGGCTTACATGATTCTCTTGCCTCAGCCTCCCAAGTAGCTGGGACTACAGGCGCCCACCACAATTCTAGCTTTCTAAATCAAATATTGAGCTCATTTTTCATTCTTTATTAGATTCTACAAAATATAATATAAATATAAATATGGATCTGTAGACCACCTTGGCCACATCTCTTAGATTATAAGGTAGGTAACTTAATTGTCTAATCTCTAAACAGTTTTGATTTTGCAATGGTTTTTACATATCAGTAAATATATATTGATTATAGAGTGTCATTGTACAAACACATCCTAACTTTTCTTGAGTCTATTACCTGCTTTTGGGAGTTCAGACTGTTTCTCATTTTTTACTACAACAAACAGTGTTACACCGAATATATTTGTCCACTCGTTCATTTATCTCTTTAGAATTAAATTTTAGGAGTGGAATTTCTATGCAAATATATGGCCACTGTTTTTGAAATATGTTTTGGAACATACCCCCAGAAAGCTTATATCAATTTTCAGGCATGCAAATGCTTATTTCCTCACATTCACATTAAATTATCAATTTGGAGCTTTAGAAGAACAAGTTAGAATTTCTCATACAGAGGCTTAGGTATGGTCTATGGAATTATTATTGCCTCCAAAGCTGGCAGGATTGGAAGAAGGAGAAACAAAATCACAAGACCAAAATGTTGAACCTGGAAGGAACAGGAAAAAACATCTATTTTTTTTTTTTTTTTAACATATACATGTGTTAATTAGGTTTCCATTTTTTTTTGCCTTCACAAAATTAAAAAGACTTAAAATTTAATAACAATGTTTAAGGTAAGGATTAGAAACAAAAACCTTGTAAAGAACAAATAAACATAAATACATTCAGAAAAGGAATCAGACAATTGCTACATTGAAATATTAAGCAATAATAATAATAATGCAAAGAAAGTAACATTCACATTGTCAAAAAAGAGTATGTCTATTATAGAATGCTTTGACTCAGATTCAGTATGGAGTCATCAGTTAACTTCTTAATATTTGTTTTAAGTATTAAAAAATTGACAATATTTATAAATAAAAGTAAAAGATAATTTCAAAACATCTATTTTTATAAGTCAAGAATTAACCCCAATGGCTTTTTTGCTTTTTAAATTTTTCCATATTAAAAATTCTTAAGTAAATGTTCTCAGAGTATTACTAATAAGTGTTTGTTAGACTAACCATGTTATTTATTTTATGAAGACGTTAACACACAGCTGGATGCAGTGGCTCACACCTGTAGTCCCTGCTAATCTGCAGGCTGAGGGGGAGGACCCATTGAGGTCAGGTGTTTGAGACCAGCCTGGTAACATAGCAAAACCTAAAGGAAAAAAAAAAAGTTAAAACATGACATAGGAGGTGGGACAATTAAGTTTGTGAACTTGTTCTAGAAAAAGTGCTATATAACTAATTGCTAAATATCACTATAGTCACTTTTGAGGTAGTGATTCCTTCCCCTTGGGAGCACTGCACTGATGCCAGCACCTAGTCCACTCTTAAAAGCAATTTTGGAACTCTGTTTCTGAAATGGCCATCAGAGCAGTTGCCATACAGACACCAGATAGCCAAGGGGGCAGACTTCAGAGGTGATCAGAGTGAAATGAAACACGTAACACTTTTTCTAGGATGAGTTCACAAACTTTGTTGTTTAACCTCAGATGTATGTATTTATCCTCCAATCAATATGTGTTCATTGAGTACTAACTAGGTAAAAGATATAAATGTTTAGAGTAAATATAGTTACAGATGATCATCTACATGTTACATTTGGAATCCCCAAGAAAATAAGAAAATATTTTTTATTCACTTTTAATGGAAAACTAATCAGGATTTTTAGCAATGTAATCCTTTCTGTTCACCAGCCTTCCCAGTAAACCTGGTGGCTTGACTAACATCTGGCATCATAGTCCCATTAGCTACATAGTATGAAGCACTCTGCCAAATTTAACAGTAGATCCTGTTCCCCTTCTCGCTTTCCCTCAAACTGTGACTAGTTGATTAATCATGCCAAGGAAGGCAGGTATCCAACCCTATCGCATCATCAGTCCAGTCATTTCTTTATCAAATAAGTCTTGATGACCTTAGTACCAGCACCTCCTATGGATTTATTGAAGAATAGCATTCAATGTATTGTGGTCTTGTCATGAGACATGGGTATGTACGGGTCGTGTAAGGCACCCTGGAACACACAGAAGAGGGAGTCTCTGACTGTTTGGAAGAGTACAGGGTGATGTGCAGAGATGGTCAGAGGAACCATGCTCGGGATTGTAAGTAAAAATAATAGGCAAAAGAGGTATCTTAGACAAAAACTTTCACACATCTAATCTCCATATTGGTAGTAATAATTTTGGTGTTTGTGATAATGTACATGACATTTCATAATACAAATCTTGTAAATGATGGAGTTAGAATTTAAATATGTCTGTCTCATTCAAGACAAATGTTGTTATGGAAATGTGAAAAGATGTGTGTTATGCAGGGAACTAACCTCCTCCCCTGCCTGGTGATTAGGGAATTGTGGAGAGACGCAGGCTGGGAATGTCTTGAGTTCACAGTCGCTGGAGAGAGAGAGAAGGAGAAGGAGAGAGAGTCAAAGTATGCTCTGGAGCTTCAGAGCAAGGAAAGGAAGAGTGGGGCGTCACCGACACGTGTGGCAGTGTCATGCCCTGACTGAGGACAGAAGGGAATGAAACCTGAATCCCAAAACCACTTGTGTCAAGGATCAGGCAGAAAAAAGAGAAATTTCGATGTTATTCGTGGATGAGTTTTAAGAAATAGTATGGTGCATGGATTCAGGGTGTGGCCCAACCTGTGGAAAGATCTATGAAACGTCGGTCTAGGAACAGGCCATTGGATTTGGCAAGTAGGAGATTCTGATTTTCAACTTAACGAAAAGGAAGAAAGTTAGCTAGCAATAGGATTTTGAGCAGAAGACTTGGAAGAAGATGATGTGGGTTATCCTTTCAAGAAATATGTCAGTGAGGGCGGCGTCTGTGGCTCAAGGAGTAGGGCGCCAGCCCCATATGCTGGAGGTGGTGGGTTCAAACCCAGCCCCTGCCAAAAACTGCAACAACAACGAAAAGAAATATGTTGGTGAACAGCAAAGGAAGGGGGTGGAGTGCAACTCCAAGAGTGAGAACCAGAAAAGCTTTTATTTAGGGGAGAATATATGCTCATTACTAAGCAAAGGGCTAAAGAGAAAAGAGGTGAGGGAGAGAGGTGGGGAGAGAGGCCTTGGGAGACTGAGCATTCTGTTAGCAAATTTAGGAAACATCCCCTCACCTTCAGTCTGGTCCCATGGTAATGAAAACACTGGAATCACTAAAAAGAACCAAATGCAGGGCAACTTTTCAGATGGAGTTTTTGGAACAGTGTTCAGCACGGGGGGGGGAAAGGGAAGTTCACCTTGATGGACGTCCAGAGTGTTGTTGGTGACAAGTACAAGGAAGTGTTCTTCCTCACGGCCAAAGCCACAGATAAAAGGACTTTATTTGTCAGACTCTGGTTCATTATTAGGTTGGTGGTCAACTTTGGACGCTAGTTATAAAAATCTCCCAGCGTAAGTTTTGTTGCAATTGAGCAGAAGGAAGTCATTACCCTTAAATATATCTACAGAAAGGACTTCATTTGTATTTATAATCTTGAAGGGGTTGATCTCATTGATAATTTTAACTCACAGCCATTTCCAAAAAAATACTGCGAGGGACTAAATTTCTGAACGTTTTCCTCACTCACGAATAAAGACTTTTAGTATGTGCTACAGTGCAAACGACCACATGCTGTTTTGCCTAAAATATTGTCTTCATTTCTTTTGCAAAAGATGCTCTGGCAGAGAACCTCCAGATAGCAAATTCTCTATGCTTAGTGCCCCTTGTATGTGACCTTAAGAGTTAAACAGCACCACTGGGGGATTTTTCTTTAAAATTAATTTAACTGAAAATCTCTTCAAATTCTATTGTTGGCTTTGGTGCAGGGCATGAAATAATTTTCCATCGTACCCCGCCATTCCTCGAAGGTCAGACTTTGAATTGGGCTGTTACTGTCTTGCCGCCGAGTTTCCAAGCTACGTTAATTTTGGGTCGGCTGTTGATGGATGGAGCAGTTTGAATTCTGACGTGTAGCAGGCTGACTTGAATGACCTACAGAGGCAGATGTCAGCCTGTTATTTCATGCCCGTTTGTCAGGAAGGAAAAACAGCGTCTGTTGAGGCGGTTCTATTCTAGGGCACCCACATGGAAGCATGCAAGTACATTCTGCACTTAATATAGGTTACAGGGCGAGATGTATGTGGTATTGATATAATACATATATTGATGCAGTTAGGAGCTCACTGATGGGCTGTGTGTTGCATTTTTATATGCTGTTTTCTCTTTTGGTGTATGTCTATAAATAGTTCATGTGGTTGTAAGCAGAGGTATTTGTCTTTGAACATACATACTGCAAAATGGCTTTAGGTACAGGGAAGATATTCACTGATTGTGCCCGAGTGTGTCCACCAGTGGCCGTATATTCTTCTCATAGAGATCCTGGAGGATATTAATACAGCAGAAGGGAAAAGAGAGAGGGTGTGGATCCCATAGGGCAGGGAAGGTGACTCTGTAGAGTTAGCAGCGTGAAGGTGGGAGGGGGAGAGTGGGGAACCTGAGCCACAGCGGAGAGGCTCCCTCTGCATCTCCACGAAGACTCAGGTCAGCTGCAGGCAAAGAATCGAGCATGGGGTGGGAACAGTCTGTTGATCCCTCTGGTAGTGTGAAGGAGAAGGTTTCACTGGGAATCACAGCTGCTTTCACGGGAGACATGAAATGAGCCTGAGTTCATGAACCGCTGCGACCGCAGGTCCTCAGGGCTCAGGAACCACCTTTCCTTCTTAAGCAGCTGCCTTGAAGAGGAACAAATTCGGTGGAAGAGTTGCATGCACTGCGGGATTCTGTATTCTCTGCAGGGGGGCGTTGGAGGGGATGTGGACTAGCCCTCTCCGTCCCAGCCTAGACCCGGCTCCGCCTGCTTCACGTGCCTCCTCCGGGAATCTAACAGAGGCAGGTGTGCAGAGATAGACAGACGTTGGCTTGTTGACTAATTTTTCTCTCTGTAAAGTAACGTGGGCATGTCCTTTAGAAAAGTCCAGGCTTATGATTACACACAGCCCTTCTCTGATCCACCTCCTGCCCTCACCCTAGACCCTAAAGGAAGCTGTTCTCCATTCCTTTACCTTTTTCATCTGCTGTTTATAGAGTTGTACTTATCTTCCTCTAGTATATACTGCCGGTCCTCAGTTTGTCCATTGTAGACATCATCTAGGGACTTCTGTTTTACACGGTGAGGACCACCCCTGCCACCTCCTCTCATCCTCCCTAAATCAGCGTTGAGGTTTCTATCTTTATGCTGAGTATGATAAAGTATTCCGTAAGTCATATTACTTTCCTTACACAACATTGGTTTCACTTGCTTAATTTTCTCAGTGATTCCTTTATATGCACTCCAAGACCTTCCCAATAGAACCTCCCTTCTGGTCAATTCCAAGGCGCTAATATGTCAGTGTTCTCCAGCACAGGTGCTCCTTTCTGGGTCTTGTTCAAGGCCACTGCTCTTTGTTCTACAATTTTTGTTGCTACCTACAAATACCCTTCCTTCTTTCTTGCTTCTGGTTGCTTTTCCTCGATTTTTTGGGCCACTTCCCCTGGATTTTATGCCCTCTTCTTTTTTGGTTTCTTCTCACTTAGAACATTTTGCTGGTAGCCTCCTCAGGAAACATGTCTTGGTAGGTAAATGTTTTGGGAACTTAAAGGGTCAAGAACGTATCCTTGTTCCACCCTCAAACTTGGTTGATACTTTGGGTCTAGCATTCTAGTCTGAAAACCATTTTGCCTCAGATGGTTTAAAGTACCACCCCCATTGTCTTTGAGCTTCCAGTGTCGCTGCTCAGAGGATGGATTCCATTCCAGTTCTGGTTGCTTCTGGACACATTTAAAGTCTTCTGTGTATTTCTATTTGTTTTAAATATATTTTTACAAGATGTGCCTTCATATAGGTCTGTTTGCATTCACTGAGCCGGGCTCCTGATTGGAACCTTTTAATCTAAGGTTTTTGCACCTTTTAGTTTTTACAAATGTTCCTGAAATAATTCTTGGGTAATTGATTTGCCTCCGTTTTCTTTTTTTCTCATTTTAGAGACTTTTGTTAATTATACCTTGAACGCGTCTGGATATAGTCTCTAAGTTTTCTTAGAGATTTTCTCCTCTATTGCTTTTTCATTCTACTTTCAGGGAAATTTCCTCAGTTTTATCTTCCTGTGGTTCGATTGGATTTTTTAAAATTCTGATAATGTAGCATTCTAGTTGCTTGATTATTCATATGTGTACCGTACTCTGATCCTGTTTCATAGATGTCACACCAACATCTCTTCTTGTTTGGAAGATTTTACTTATGTTTGAAGGTTTTCTTTAGTCCCCTGCATTGCTTCTGTTTCCTGTGAGTTCCTTTTCTTGCTTTTGGTCCTTGTCCTTCAAATCCCTCCCAAAGTCTTGTGGTATTTGACTTTCTGCGTTCAAGAGTGAGGCCCTAAAAAGTTAATGGTCTGGGTTTATCTACTGTGGGACAGGACAGGGCCGGGAAAGAGAGTTTTTCCCTGTGGACTCCCCACCACCCAATAGTAATTCTCTCTTGGGGTGCTGTTCAGTTTCTCTAGAGAAACCTCCTAGTAGCTCCTGCCTGGGAGAAGCCCTCCTCAGTTTGCAAACTTTTGTTCCTTACTTAATGTTCCTGTTTGATACCAGGACCCAGAATCTCCAAGTCTAGAGCAAGAGTTGTCACCTGGCTTTGAGGGATGGAAGAGGGAACCTGGAGCTCTAACTGCCCATTTCACAAAATTGTAACCAATCTTCCTATTTTTAACTCGTTTTTTTTTTTTTTTGTTCCTGCAAGAAAAATCACCTTTCTTCTTACTACCCTATAGTAACTTATTTTAATTTCATCTTTTCTGTTAAGGCTGTTCTCATTCTTTTCATGCCTTTCTTTCTTCCAAAAATGTATTGACATAGCTCACCCGTTACTGTCTTCTCTCCCATTCTCCTTTTCCTTGTGGTTTATTCCTTTTTTTATTCTTTTATTATTATTATCCCGCCCCCTTTCCCCTTTTATATTCTCATTTCTTGGGAGGTATCCAACGAGGAAGCAGAGATAAACATGTATGTTCACTCTACCACGTTTGGCTGGAAGTCTGGGAGGCTTTGCTTTCACACCTGCTTTTAATGCCCTTGGATTGTACAGGGAAACTCTTGCTTTAAAGAAACAGAAAAATCCTCATTTCTCATTCTGCCCTTGCCGCTGCCTCTAAACGCAACCCAGTGAGGTGGCATGTTTCTGTTTCAATATTAACTTTCACGAAAGGATATGATTAAAAGCCCTGTGTTCCCAAGAGCATGCCGATAAAGAACTGTTCAATGACTGCCGAGCCCCAGGGGGCTGCTCGTAAACCCATGGTTTAGAGATTCTTGGTTTGGAATTTTGCTGTTTGTGGACAGATGGGTTTATCTTCTCCAAAACATAATAGTGGATTTTCTTGCATAAACAACAATGAAAAAAATCAAAAATAAGAAAAAAAAAGTACTCCACTGTAATATATCTGAGCAGGATTGCTGGCGCTTGCAGATTTAGCTAGAACCAGAGCACAGCGGATGCCATGACAGAGTAGATTAGGCTGTTAATAAAGGTTCTAAGATGTTCTATCCTAGGAGGAGGAATAGAAGGAATAGGAGAAGAAAATAATGTTCCCCATCCATCTACTGCAAAGGACCCTTGCATAGTATCTTTTTCTGCATTGCTTCTGTTCGTCAGACCACAGGCTTACCTACTCCTGTGCCTGGCAGGGTAACATATCACTAATATGTAACTCTTCCCTTGTTTTCTTTCTCCTCTTTTCAGTTGGTCCCAATTGCAGTCACAGAAATTCCCAAAGTTAAAGACATATCTGAAGACCCACTTTCAGACAACATTAATTTTAGACTAGTATTTCGGAACATACATATGCAGAATTCATTTTAGGAGAAAGAAGCAGTGTTCAATTATCTATTCATGCAACAAATATTTGTTAAACACCTTTTATGTATCTGGTGCTGTGCTTTCTGATGAGGATGTAGAGATGCCTGAATGATTCTGCTCCCAAAGAACAGTCTAGTGAGAAACACAGGCATTTAAATAGCTAAAACACAGTGTAATGGGTGCTCTAAGAAAGGTTTATTAATTTGTGTAACAACTGTTTATTTAAAGGCAAACTACATGTAAGGTATAGTAGATGCTTATTTGCATCCTTTCAAAGGATGCTCCCTTGATAACATGAACCCTTCAAAGAGTTTATATTTGAACTCATTTTAAGTCATTTAGAGACCTGGGGTAAAAGTATAAGTGAAAACACTCAAACCATCTCTCTCTCTCTTTAACCATATTTCCATATATGGAAAAGTCACAAGTAAAAACAGATTTGTTACATAAAATATTTGCAATATACAACGCCTACTTGGTCTGATTCCATTCATACTCTTTGACAATCCATTCTCTTCTGACAATGAACTTCCCATAAATATATAAGGTTAAATACGTTACCTGCCTGAAATCAAATCAATCCTCTATTGATTTCCAGTTTGAGAGTAATTAAAACCAAACTGTTATTGAGCACCCTGATATATAAATCTTTACCTTACACTCATGATTGTTTCCATGGAATAAAATTCTCTTATGAGTGAGATCCTTCTATGACTCTTGAAGGATATTGCTACACTGCCCTCGGGGTGTAGTATATAAGTTTATTCTTACAATAACAGCATATAAGAATGTCTTTTTCCCTACGTCCTACCTGACAGTGGGTATTCTTAGCTTTTAAAAAATGTTTACCAATTTGACAGATAAAAATGACATATGATTGGTTTATTTTCAGGCTTTTGTTTGCCAGAGAAGCTGAAAATGATTTCGTATTTTCTGAGTCTTTTAGTAACATTCTTTTACCAAATTAACTAAACTAATTCTTTTTTGTTTGTTTTTTTCCCTTTTGTCCTGTTTCAAAGTACTTTTTATATATCACAGACTTTTGTTCTCCATGTACTGTGCAAATTTTTTCAGTTTGTTTATGTAGTGTCTTTTAATGTATAAGTTTTCTTTCTTAAGCTTATCTGTAAATCTCTTGATTGAATCCTCTAGTTTTTAATTCTAAATAGTGATTATTTTTAACATTCAAAGAAGCAACACGGTAGACACCCACGCACTAACAACTGAGATTTAACATTTACCATATGTGGCTTTTTTTCCTCCCTTGTCACTGATCCCCGCATTATTTATTTGATATTGGCTACTTTTGCTATTGATTTGAAATTCTTACATATATTCAAGTACATTTCTTTACTCACTAGTTTTTTTCCATTGATTTGCATATTTCTAAACCAGAAATTTATTGTTTTCATTACTGCAACTTCATTTTAATATTGGCTAGGACAGTGGTTCTCAATCTTCCTGATGCCACAGCCCTTTAATATAATTCCTGTGGGTTGCAACCCACAGGCTGAGAACTGTTGGTCTAGGACAATCCTTTTTATTACTTCATTTCCACCAAATTTCTAGCTAACCTGTTTTTAGTTTTTCAATTGAGCTTTAGAATACTCTCATTAAATGAGCCGCACACAAACCTAGGAATTTTTATTGTAATTGTATAAAAGTTGTAGCTTCAGATGAAGTTGATAGCTTTACAACTATGTACATTTCTATGTAGCTACAAATGTGACTTTTACTCTATTATCTATTTAAACCTTCCTTTATGTTCCACTGTAAAATATTACAGTTTTTACCACACAGGTTAAAAACATGCAATTGTTTTTAGAATTAGAATTGTTTCTAATTGTTATAATGAATGGAATGTTACCATTTTTTAATTTAGCTGGTGTTGCTGATATATGGGAAAGCTTTTGGGCTTTTTTTTTTTTTTTTTTTTTTTGCAGTTTTTAGCTGGGGCTGGGTTTGAACCCACCACCTCCAGCACATGGGGCCGGCACCCTACTCCATTAAGCCACAGGTGCCACCCAGCTATTGGGCTTTTTAAATTAGTTGAATTTTACAATTTGCTATCTTGTCAAACAGGTTTAATTTTTATAGTTTTCAGTTGATTCTTTCAAGTTATCAGATGGACAGTTATGTCATTGGTAAACAATGGTACTTTTGCCTCTTCCTTGTCAATATACATACCTCTTAATTATTTTTCTTATGTTATTGCTATGGCTGGAATTTCTAAAACAAAGTTGAGTATTAGTAATAACAATAAATTCAGTTTTTGTTTTATTTTGGTTTCCAGAGTTTCTCTACTATGTTTGATATTATCTTTTAGTTTTCAATAGATATCACTTATTGTATTAAGGATATATTCTTTTCCATTTTATTGTAATGAGTTTAGTTTTTTTTTTTTTCTTTCACAGTTTTTAGCCAGGATCAGGTTTGAACCCACCACCTCTGGTATATGAGGCCAGTGGCCTACTCCTTTGAGCCACAGGTGCCACCCATGAGTTTAGTTTTGATGATAATGATCTTGAAGAGTGTGGGAATATTGAGTTAGGGATCATACTAAGTTAAGGAAAGAGATACAGTCAGGACTGTCATTACTATATGTGTGAGTCACAATTATGGAAGCAGATGCAAAAATGTGAAAATTGATAAGCCTACCCATGGAGAGTGCATAAAATAATAAAGAAAGATCAAACAGAGGAGTGAAAGTAACATGTTTAGCTTTAATATTCTAAGGTCATTGGTGATCCTACGGGGAAATTACTAATCCTATCTAGAATTGGTTGAGTTCCATCCACACTAAGGCCAGAAGCCAAATTACAAAGGCATCAAGAGAATCTGTATCCAGAAAGCAAAGAGTCAACATAGCAACATAAACAACACTTGTGAGTAGATTTGTGGTAAAGGAGATGAAGGAGGTAGACAAGAAGCTTCTGTGGGAAGCTTCAGAGATAGAGATAGACTCTGTTGAGCAAAGGGCCTGGGGGGAGGTTGAGGAGAGAGGAGAGAAGGATAGCTAATGAGGATGGAGGGTCTGTGTGAGTGGCAGGATAGTTAGTGGTCAGCAGGAAACCATCCAGATCACAGAGTGAAGGGTTAGCTTTGGAAAGGAGAACAAGAGGTCAGAGGAATTCTACTTCTGGGATAAGAAAAAAACAAAGATCTTTTCACTTCCAACTCACCATTGCTAGCCTAGGACAGCAGCTCCCCTCACAATATTTAACAGAACAGTGGAGTTGCACAGAGAGGTATGTGTGTGTGTGTGTCTGTATCAAAAGGGCCGCCTCCTAGGCTGAGAATGTGGGCAGCGTGCATCTCCCTGTGCCTCTGGGAGAACGTTGAGTGGTTGCTAACCAGCGAAAAACAGTTGACTTATCCAGTAGTGTTATCTCTTGGCTTTGAGAAAGAAGAGCTATTGGTGAATTATGTCATATTTTGCTAGAGTACAGCAGATACCCATTTCCACCATAAAAAAAAAAAAACTTTGAGTTTTCCTTACTTTCTCCTTATAATTATGCCCTATGATGACCTTTGCCTGAATTTCTTTTTAGTGGGGAAATCCTGACAAGATAACATAGAAATAAAACACTACAGTTCAAGCATTTGAGTTTTCTCCGCCACCTTATTGACCTCCCCCCAAACCTCCAATTATTACTTTTATAATTGAATTGATCTTTAATGAGAAAAGACTTGACACATCATAGTAAAGGAAATAGTTTTGGAAAGCAGAAACTACACAGGTCATATCATTGCTGAGGTTTGGGTGAACCTATACTTCTACTTTTTTGCTTATGCCTAGTTGACACACATGCCTCTTTTTTGCTTAAGTCTAGTTGACACATACCTCTTTTCCAGCAGTTAATGGAATAAAAATTCCAAAATTTCCCAAAGGAGGAAAGAGACCTTTATCTTCCCCCTCTACCTTCTTTGCCACCCAGTGCTACCTACCTTTAGTGATTTGGAAGATCCCACTTTCCCTAGGAAGCTCATTCACTAATATCCAAAGAGCATTTGCTCCTACAGTGTAGGCCCTTCATTTCGGGTTGTCCTCAAGAGACACTATGAAGACACATCTGTGTGTCATCCCTTTTGTGGGACCCATGCATAGAAAATTCAGTAGCTTGCTTGGTACCACGGTCGATCAACACAGTAACTATTAAAAACTGAATCTGTAAAATATCTGGGAAAATATACTAGCAACGTAATGTTAATGATGTTTTATGATTAAATATGTATTACAGATATAATAACTGGTTGAGTTGCCTTCTCTTTAACTGTATTTTTTCCTAGGATAAAAATGACCGTAGGCTCTTTTCTTAAATTTTAGCCCATTCTTCATGTGAGTCACATCGAAGTGACAACTTCCCTGAGGAAAAGGAAGTAATCGGTCCATTTTTAGGGGAGGAGAAATTTGAGTTCACTGATTAAAGCATGATAATCTCCCCAAGTCATATTATATATATATCTCCCTTTTGGACTGTTGATATCGTACAGGGTGTTTGTACATCTGTGTGTATATGTGAGTCTATGTACATGTTTGTACACACAGATTAGGTCTATGTTTTCTACTTTGACCACATAATATATTTCAATCATTTCTGTCTATAAAAATGTCAATAATATATTTTAAATAGTACCTCATAGATGTACAGTAGTTGTTTTACTATTCCTCTTTTGTTACACATTTAGGGTATTTTAAATATTTTATTATTAGAAATAATACTTTGTTAAATCTCACTGCTCTTAAATCTTAGTTTTTGTCCCAGCTTTCTTCCAAGGGCAGACTCTTAGTAATGGAATTTTGGAGTCGAAAACCATTTTTAAGTCCCCTGGTGCATGTTGCCAATACTTTGAAGAAAGTCCAGGCTAATCCCTACCTACCATGGTCACAGCCACCAACATTGAGCAATATTATGTTTCTTTTCTTTTTTTTTTTTTTTTCCCCTTTTGAAAAATGAACTCCTTCAGTTGCAAAGAATTATGTAGTCAAACCCATGTGCTTGCCACCCAGCTAAAGAAATAAAATGTTACAAGTAGCTGCAAAGGCCTGATCAGAGGCCCCTCACCTCCCTCTGGAGATGAGCCCTTTCCTGAAGTTTTATCATTTTTGCATGTATCCCTGTGCTTTTACTGGGTTAGCATGTATTCAACATTTGCTAATTTGACAGATGACAAAACAAGATTGAATTGTTGATTTAATTGCTATTTCTGTTGTTACTTGTGAGTTTGAACACATTTCATGTTTGTTTGTTTGTTTTGCAGTTTTTGGTGGGGCCTACGTTTGAACCCGCCACCTCTGGCATATGGGGCTGGTGCCTTACTCCTTTGAGCCACAGGCGCTGCCCCACATTTCATGTTTTGTTTTGTTTTGTCTTTGTTAAATAGAGACAGGGTCTTTCTCTGTTTGCCCAGGCTAGCGTATGGTGGCTCAATCATAGTTCACTGTAACATCAAACTCCTAGGATTCCATACCCTTCCACCTCAGTCTCCTGAGTAGCTAGGCCTACAGGTATGTGCCACCACACTTTGGTAACTTCTAAAAAAGAAAAGGTGTAGAGATGAAGTCTCACTATTTATTCGGGCTGGTCTTGAACTCCTGACCTCAAGTGCTCCTGCCTCAGCCTCCCCAAATGCTGGGATTACAGGCATGAGCCACTCAGCCCAGCCTTTCCCTTTTAAAGTGGGCTTTTGGTTTCCTTTCTTCTCAACTTCTATATTCTTTATCTATTAAGGAGATCCACTTTTGGATTATCGTGGAAAACATTTTTATCTGTTGTCTTTTAATTTTGTTGAAGATGGTGTTTGCAACATAGAAATTCAACTGCGACAAAGCTATCAGTTGTTGTATGTTAGCTTTGACTGTTATTTCTCTGTTCATAAAATCCTTCTCTGTCCAGAGTTCACACAATCAGGTGATTTGCTATAGGCGCCTACCTGTGAGGGCTTCATGCTTAGGTGCTGACAGAGCAAAAATGTCCCTGGATATTCTTCTCTACCAAGTGACTATAACCACTTTAAGAGCAAGAACCATTTCTTATTCAATTTTCTCACTCCATGCCCAGAAGTAGCTCTTCAAGAACACAGAAATTGCTCAACACATGTTTGCTCAATACGGAAATGACCATTGTATCATTTAGTGCGTAGTCATGCAAGTGAAAACATTTTATAAAACTTTTACAGTCTCTCCTGGGGTATCTTCTTGCCCTTTTGTTTTTCATCGGATTGATAGTTTTTAGGCAAATTGTTTATTGGTTTAAAGTAAGTCATCGTTTTTTAAATTAGGGGTGCAAAACATTTTTATTATAGAAAAATACAAAATTAAAACACTAAGAAAGAAAACTAACAGCATGCCAGTTCTAACCTAGAGATGACAACTTGGTCTTGTCATCTAACCCCAATTCTGGGCATAGATCTATAAAATATATAAAGTGAAATGAGGTCTAGCTAGATGACATAGAGCCAAAATAGAGAAAAAAAAAAAAAAAAAGTGTTTTAAGTTACAGAAATTACAATTTTCTTTCTTTTATGCCATCATTTTCTCTTGAAATCTGAGGCACTGCATGTTACATACTGAGTTGGTAAAGAAAACATAAATTTTTAACGTATCTGGAGGAGGAATGAATGTTCCCAGCTAGTACTTGGAATTTGTGGGCCATGCTAGTTTCAGAGCTTTCTTTTTCTTTTTCTTTCTTTCTTTCTTTCTTTTTTTTTTTTTCCTGAGACAGAGTCTCACTCTGTCACCCTGGGTAGTGTGCCTTGGCATCAGAGCTCACGGAAACCTCAAATTCTTGGGCTTGAGCAATCCTTTTGCCTCAGCTTCCTGAGTAGCTGGGACTATAACAGTGTACCATTATGCCTGGCTAGTTTTTCTATTTTTAGTAGAGACAGGGTCTCGCTCTTGCTCAGGCTGGTCTCAAACTCCTGAGCTCAGGCAATCCACCTGCCTTAACCTCCCAGAGTGCTAGGACTACAGGCATGAGCTACCGCACGTGGCCTGGTTTCAGAGCTTTTGCAGAGACTCATGACAATGAGTCAAGTTCTCATCTTAAAGTTACACTTGACCCCTCCCTGTTACTCTTTGGTGTCCTCTGCAGCTCTGAGTGGCAATGGTCCAGTCCATCCGTCTCAGGAATCGCCCTCACGTTTGCTCACTGCTGCTCCACGCTAAAACACCCCCAAGTGAGGGCTAAGGGCCCAGAATGCACAATACCAGCTTTAAGTTAGTAAAGACTTGTGCATCAGCAACCTGGTTCTTATTACAGGATCAAAACAAACACAGGAAAACAGAAGGAGAAATTCATGCCACCTCTTTCTCTGGGGAATGTTTCTTTATTGCAAAGCTACCCCCTTCTTCCAAATAAATCACATTTTAAAAAATGTATTTAAATGCCAAAGAGATTGTGATTCCTCCCAGTAGCAACCAGGAAATTAAAAGTTGAGCCTGATGCTTTGTCCTTGGCTTGGGCTTGTTGATTTCTCTGCGAGTTGATGAGTGAACCGCAAAACACCAGCTGAACTTTTTATATCCTGACTGTTGTTCGTGTATGGCACAATTTGGTCATAATACAATTTTAAAACATCATTAATGAACTATTATTTCTGGTAAAATGCAGCAACAGGCCTGTGCCTCAGATTTGGTCTCTGTTTACTTGGCAAATTGTTTATTTGTTTTAAAATAAGCCATGTTTTTTAATTAAAGGTGCAAAACATTTCTAGTATAGAAAAATGTTCTGTTTCACTTTCCCAAATAACAGGGTTTGGTGAAACAGAGCAGCACCTGAAATTATTTGAGAGCGTAAAATTGTCTTCAGTCACTTTCTGGCAAAGTCAAGTTGACCTTGGAAACCTTCCCTATTTAGCTTTGCTTGCTATAGATTTAGAAAAACAGTATGCATGAGATGAGATCCCCAGATAAAACCTGTTACTTCTGAGAGTAGGGTCTCCCCCTCACAATTAAATTAATTTCTGACGTCCTTTTGACCTATCAAGGGCTTTTTTGGGAGATGGAGCTAAATGTGGAGACTTTTCGTTTGTCTTTATTTTCTTGTTATTAAGGGTAAACTGTTTCAAAGAAGGCTGAAATTAGTCTAACATTTTCCAAAGTGTCTACCTTTCAGTCTCAACGGAAGAAAACCTCTGGAATTTTTTTCAATGTACCGAAATATCATGACACCTGTCTAGACCAATTAGAGAGAGATAGTGGTTGTGTCTCTGCAATAGAAATGATGGATGGGCCGGGGATGGTTTTAGTGACTCATTAGCCAAATGCTTCAAGGATATAAAAGTTGTTGTGGTTTTCATTTTCATTTACATCAAGAGGCTACTTAAAGCTACACCATTCTCTCTTCGTTGCCTCTTTCTTGTGCGGTTGAAAGAAGCTATCGGTTCATACCACCTTGAATTTCGTAGGCAAACTGCCCTGTCGCCGGT
This sequence comes from Loris lydekkerianus, assembly GCA_963574355.1. Lineage (NCBI taxonomy): Eukaryota > Metazoa > Chordata > Mammalia > Primates > Lorisidae > Loris > Loris lydekkerianus. The sequence goes on along the minus strand of CAUYPK010133423.1, from coordinate 35,433 downwards.
GCCTTTTTAGTTATCCTAGTCGTATTTTTAACTATTAGGATTTCCAAACTGGAGGAAAAAAGTGTCAGGAATTGAAGTGTGTCTTAAATTCATATCTTTATGTCCATCTCCCAAGCCCAGGTGGTAGACGTGCTATTATGTGGGGGGTTCCCCACCCCCCTTTTCTTTTTGACTTCGTATCAGTTTATGGCGTTTGGGTTTGCTTTTGTCTTTTATTACCCTCCCCAGCCTCCATCTCCTTTTCATTCCCTCTTGTGATTGGCCTCCTGGCAGGTGCATCTTTCTTTGATGCCTTGGAAAACACTAGGCCTTTATTCATATTAAGTCTACAGTATCACAAATGAAATTTCAATTTGGGTGGAGTGGTTGTCCTGCTTGTAATATGAATCATAAACATCAGCAGTGCAATTTTAAGAAGCGCATTTGTTTTTCTTTCTTTCTTTCTTTCTTTTTTTCTGGGAAGGACAGAAAGTAAACATCTCTGAATCTGCTAGAGTCGGAGCCCCCTGCTTACTTACTCTGAACAAAAGGCCGGGCAAGGTCAGTCACTCTGAATACTGCATGAAATTCCAGGCAACATACAGAGCTGAGTTGGGAACAGAACAGTGCAGCAGGAGATGGGTTACACTGCACTCAGTATTTATGGACCTACAGGCAGGCTTGTTTGCGCACACATAGACGGCGCACAGAGGTGGGAGGAATGGCTGGCCATCGGTACAGATTTACAGCTTCCATCACTGCTTTCTATCCTTAGGGATCGACGTTGTCACGAGCACACTGGCGGGGGTTTATTGCAGAGTGCAGGAGCAGGTGTGGACTGCGTGTGCGTGGTGGGCTCATTGTCCTCCTGTGTCAGGATTTATACAGTCCCACCACCTCTTCCTTCCAAGGGCCTGTGGGGTCCTTGGATGTTTGTATACCTGTGGGACCAGGTCCTGCACGGCACCCCGCAGATCAGTGGCAGGATTCTGGTTCACCTCAGTCAGGGTGGGGAATGCATTTTCAGAAAGGTCTGGTTCTCAATGCTTCCTGCCTTTAGTTCTAAATCTCAGATTATTAAAGGGATAGGAATGCAATTGAGAGAAAGAAGGGAGAGTTACCATGCAACAGGAAATTCAGAGGTTTGGTGATAGGATTCAGAAGCCCTAAAATAGACACAAGGGCTTTCTGAAGCTATAAATTTAGTCAAATCAAGTATTAATTTATTATCTACCACGGGTAAGGCCAGGCCCAGAGCATGGTACTAAGAGGAGTGTAAGAAAATTTAGCATCAAGAAAATTCAACTTCTCGGGAATTAAATGGTTCAACCTCCTCCTTTCCCTCTGGATCCCTGTTTCTGATGGAAAAAAAGAGAAGTCTTATTTAGATCAAATACAAGCTCATTTAGGCCACAGCCCTTTTCAGCAGACTAAAATAGGGATGTATTATGAATAGATTCTTTCTCTTTAAATGGGAGCATCTAAATTCTAAGAATAATCTAATTTTTTAAAGCTATTTGAGAAATAAATTTAAAAAAAATTTTTTTGAAGGGAAAATTGGAGGACCAGTAAAGATTCAGAAGATTATAACACATCCCAGTGAGATGTTTAATAATGGGGAAGTTTATAAATGACTTTCCTCATTCCCAGATGTGTGACAGGGGAGGTAGCGGGTTGAAGGCAGACATTTTAGGGAGTTAATAAGCAGAATGGGGATTAAATGGATATTTCCCATTTCTGGGCATTCTGCTAGGCCCCGGATATCAAGTGAAATGAGATCGACCCTTGACCTCAAGGAACCCATAATCCTGGGGTTACCTTGCACTAGTCCATTAGCTCCACTTGCCTTTTCACATCACCTCATGCTGTTTCCCATCAACAGCTGTTTTCTTAAAACATGTTAAGTCTTTCTCAGATGCAGTCATTAATATGAACAAAGAGATGAGAATGGCACCCACTACAGGTTTACTCAAGATTCTTCATTCAGAAGCACGTACGTCCTGGGAATCACAAGGCAGGTTTCTCTTGCCAAGTTGATCAGCAGTTTTCCAGTTGTTTTTATCTCTGTGCCTCAGACTTTCCGGTCTGAAAAAGCAAGGAGTTGAGGATAGCCCCCTCTAGTCTAGCAACAGTATTTGCATTTGCCAAAATGCAAATCGGATCCTATTTGGCCTGGTTGATATCCTTTCTCAGCTTAGCAAATGGGACCCAACTTGGTATGTCCCCCTGTCTCCCCTCCCCACCTCCCTGTCCCAGATTCTAGCAATCATGGACAGTCTGGAGTGCCTGGATTCACTTTGCTGTGGTCCCCATCTGGGTCTTCACATATGTTGTGTTCCCTACTCTTCAGTGAAATATCCTTTGCTTAAGTATTCTTCTAACTTGGAAAACCTACCATCTCCTTTAAAGCTTTGTGCATGTGCCTACTTTATAATCATAACTGTGTTAATGTCTTTGTGTCAACTTGCTCTACAATATTATGATGACTTTCTTTTATGCGAAGAACAATGGTGTTATTGCCACATGTGGAGTGTAAGTCTCTCTTTATTCCTTTCTTCTCTACACTAAGCATAGAGCCTGGCACAAAATCAGTGCTAAATAAAAATTCATTGGGCTGAATGTTGAGGAGGGGGGTTTATACAGGTTAGATGAAGCAACTAGAAAATGAAACAAAACGATAGTGTCATGCAAGGTACAGAGTCCCAGATATGCAAAGTTGGTGAAAGATGTTGAGTCTTCAAGGAAGACAGAAAGCCTGAGTTGGACATTAATGTAACAAGAGTATTTGACAGGTGGGAGGAGGGATGATATATGAACAGTACTGGCAGCAAAGAACAGTAACCCATCCATTGGTGACCATGTGGGCTTCTCTTCTGGGTGGACCTCATTTCACGTCACTTAATTCTTTTTAGGGAGGGTCGTTGGTCAAATAAATGTCCACATATAATTTAACTTTCATACTTTTATGAGCCTTTTGGTATGAGTAGATTTGCAAACAGAAATATGTATCCCGATATAGATTGGAAAATATGGTTATAAACTTCCTGTGAAAGTTTGCATTTCGAGTTGAAAAATCTTCTCTTTGAGGGATACAAAGGGCATAGGAGCAGTGGTTTTTCCTTTTGTGACATTGCTGTGGTTGATGCTATTTCTTCAATTGCTTCTAGCCTAGATATAGAATATACACAGATGGTCCTGCCAAACACAAAAGGAAAACCAACAAATTTGCCATAAAACATGACAATTATAGTATTTAGCCATATGCTCGTGTCCATTAAGAATTTCATTTTACAGAGAACAGGGAGTTTTTGAAGCTTGGCTGCTCTCAGGTTTTCTGGGACCAGGGGTATGAACCTCATTTGGTCCCATTTGCTAATCTTAGGCCCCATCATGGACCCATTGAACCAGCATTTGCTTTTGAACGACCTCCCAAGTAATGAAAATGCTGCTGGTCTGGTCTGCCGACTGCCACCTTTCCCAACCAGAGATCCTTATCAAAAGCAGTAAATGATTTAAGAGTCTGTTTTCTCTACCTCTCCAAATTGATACATGAGTATTACATTTTAGATGCAGAAGTAGGGACTTAATTCATTATACACACGGGATGCCTTAGAGGATCGGGGCTCAATTCTTTCAGAGAACCCCGTATGAGAAAGGCATCCAGAATCCTGAACTTGAAGAGAATTCAGGGTAACTTCCATTACCTTTAAACTTCATTAAATAGGAACACGTTGAATTAGGCAGGTGTGAGTCATAATCTTACTATGAGATACGTGCCTCCCCATTGGTGAAGTGTTTTTTCTTTTTTATTTATTCTGCATTATCGGAAAACATAACCAGCCTCGTACAAACAACAACATTCTAAAAATTTAGCAGACTTTGAATGCATGATTTACAAACCCACATGGTGTACAGCTCTAGCCACGGCTGAGTTAAATAAATAAAAGCATGGCACGTGTTTTTTCACAGCTCTGCGTATATATTGTATTTAAATGACTTGAGAATCCGAAGACATTTTTCTTGGACACCTAAAATGAAAACCACCTGCCCCCTCCCCGAGAGTGTAGAACGGACGTTAGAGATGCAGTAATAGGAAAGATGAAATCTGTCCATGCTCTGGGCCCACGAAAATAGGGCCATGATCAACATTCTTTGGCAACTTTCTCCATTAGCGTTCATTGCTATAGGCACATCGGTCCTGTGCGAGGAATATGTGTGAGATTGGAAGTGAGGGGCAGGGAAATGTCTTTGACATGGACCAGCATTTGGTCTTACTACCCTGAGTGAAAAATCAGGGAATACTGAGGCACATTAACAGCCAGGGACTTCTGATGGTGACCTCCTACAAAATTGGATCAGGCTTTTCCCTGACAGTTGTATTAAGCTTGCACATTTGATAACATGTGCTTATGAAGTCAGAATATTTCCCCCCTCCCAGCCTCCCCCCCTTCCTTCCATTCTTTCTTCCTTCCTCTCTTGCTTTTTCTTTCTTTCTTCTGGAAAATAGATTCTTTTTTATCTGCTGGATTCATTGCACTCTGTCAATATTCTATAGAAAAGTGATGGACATTCTTTAATTTCGACTTTGATATTAATTCATAATTTTGATGGTTCTACCTTAGGGCCACTTTCTCTCTTACAGCCTTTTTTCTCCTGCCCTGACTCTGGGTCGCAGCTTGTTCCATCCAGCAGCTGAGCTGATGACAGCTGTGTCTCTCCTTATTGCCTTAGCACACACAGGTCTTTTTTCATATTAAACTCACGATAATGGCAATGAAATTCAGATTTATAACTGGAGGTCGGCCTATTTGTAATATAAACATAAACACTGGAGCATTTGAAAGAGCAGAAGAATTTTGTTGTTGTTGTTGTTCCTGCTTTGTGGTTTTCCTTTCTTAGAAGTTTATGACTTGAGTCTCAAACAAGTGCTATTTTAAAATTTGGGGGCACCATGTAATATAATTGGTAATAGTGTTTAAGCGGCATCTCATATCAGCCAGCATAGTGCAAAGTGAGCCATCCTAGGACATGAGCTTAAAAAATTGCATTAACACTTAGACAAAATGAAATTTTTATACTTGATTTGCTCATGGTTGGACGGATGCAACTAAACACAATTTGAGCTGTCACTTTGCAAAGGGGGAAAAAAATATGCAACTTTGGAATGTTTCAAATGAGCCCAATATTAGATTCTATAACTCAGAGTGACACGGGAAATACTATTTGCAACATGATTGGTTCATTAATATTTGGTAATTGTAGTACATCATTTTAAGGGGGAAATAAAATGCAAACAAATGTTCCTGGCTCCCAGTCAGTCATGACTCCTCCATTGCCCCACTAGAGAGGTTGGGAAGGCAAAGGATCCAGGGATTGAGGGTGTTAGATTTTCCCCTCTCCATTTTCATTTTGGAAGAATAATTTTCATCATAAACCAACATGTCAGACAAAGCATCTACATTTAAAAAAATATTATTTCATGATTCTCCACATGCACATTTGATGTAAACCCTGGAGGTGTATTCCCCGAGTACCTATTACCTCCATTTTAGGGAAATTACATTAAATTATTAGTGACAAATTTACTTGTCTGCCGATGTATTTTTCTGGAATTTTACTACAACATCAATACTTGGCTGTTTTATATGGGCCCTCATTTACCTGTCTTTGAAGGCAGCCACCCCCTTGGGGAGCTCTGTCTGTCACTAACAGGAGCTGGAAAGAGTCTTTAAGTTTAACATTCACAGTTTTGAATTAGATGGAGGAAAAAAAAATATGTTACACTTTAAAAAATGTGATGTGCCCTTCTGAATTTTACAATTAGGCAACTTGTTTTGTAATCTGTTGTCTCACTTTTGGGACTGGGGTTAACAAAAAACACAGATCACCATCAGGAACTGGAGTGGAAACAATGGGCATGACCTTTAAGTGTAAAATACGTCTACCAGGTACCTGTGGTGGGGGTGGGGGGCAGGGAATAGATGTTGTCATTTATCCTGTTTATTTTAGGGAAATCACAAGAGTCTATTGTGATGCAAATGAGGTTGGGGCTTCAGGGTCCCTCCCTTGCTTGCTGACCTTAGAGCTCTGGCAGTTGTGGAGGTCTCTAGGTGGCAAGGGGAGGGCAACGTGTCACGGGGAAGCTTCCAGAAATCTCAGAAGGAAGAGCGTCTGTGGCTAGCTCTTTGTTGTGATTTATTTCTCATTTTAAGTAAATACGAATGTTGGGACCTAATTCCATATACCTTTCTTATGGAGAGCTTTCCAAATTCTGTAAGGTAAAGACCTCACAAAACTTGGATCTGTTGCTAAATGAGGATGTTATTTTTTTATTTGCCTCCTTGTTTATAAACGGAGTTCCGCTAAGCAGAAGCAGCCTGAGTCCCAGGAAAAAAAGTTGCATCTCAAACTGTACAGAACTGTTGAGGGAAGCGATGGGCAAAGAGGAAGCATCAGAAAAGCTTCAGACAGAAACGGGAAATGAAGAAAAATAAAAATCAGGACGTAAGTCTCGGGGAGAGGGGAATGTGTTCATCTCCCCATTCTCCCGTGGATGTCAAATTCTTCTCCATTAGAATTTACGAGGCCACGCTGGGCTCTGGTGACATTTTCAATCCTCCTGTCCTCTGTCGTGTCTGCTTCTCTGATTTGTATATCTATTTTTTCTCGAAGTTGTCCACTGGAAAATTTCAGGTCATTTTTAATTGAAGATCTAAAGTCTTTGAGCGGATCAAACCTTTTTCTTGCTTGGCATTACCAAGAATACGCTAGTAACTTGTTATCATTGATACTACGACCTGGAGTGGAGAATTGTGCAGACATGTAATTTTTTTTTTTTTTTTTCCCTAAACTGTTAAGAACTATTTTCCTGAGACACATGCAGCTCTATAGGGTTTAAACTTTGGATTTCTCCTATTTTTCCCCATGCTCTCCTAGGCCAGAGCCTCCATTTTTCCTTCCCTCCCCAAACAAACACAACCATTTAGATCAAATTAACTAGGATATCTGTTTCAACTGACCTAAATCCATCCTCGGCTATGGCTTGGGAGATTTGACCTTAATTAAACCTCTATTTTGCCAGAGAATGAGACTGCTGGAGGGAAAGACCATATGAATTTCTACTTTCATTTCAGGTGGAACATTTGTAGCACCTAGGGACAGATTGTTAATGAAATATTTGTTTTATCCAGCAGAGCTTTGTCGAGACCTAGAAATTTGGCAGTTTGGCAAGTCTAAACCGGGAAGAACAGTAGGTAACACTGCAGAAAAGAGACAGTTAGAGGTCGGGGCTCCTGAAGGAGACATTAGGGACAGTGGATTCAGGATAGAATGGAGGGGCAGCCCCAGGCCTAGGGAAAGCAGGATTTCCTTTCTAACTTCTTTCTTCTGGATAGATACCTAGTAATAGGATTGTAGGATCAGATGGGAGAGCTACATTCAACTCTTTGAGACTTCTCCATACTTCTTTCTAGAAAGGCTGCCCCAGTTTGCAGCCCCACCAACAGTGTACAAGTGTTGCTTTCTCTCCACACCCATGCCAGACTTTGCGATGCGGGCTGTTCTCACTGGGGTTAAGTGATTTTCCCTGTAGTGTTCATTAAAAAAAAAAAAAAAAAAAAAAAAAATGTTGTATAGCTTTGGGTAGAGTTTTGAAGGCGTCCTTGTCTTGCACCTTCTCGTAAGATAGCTTTAAATTTAACACTCTTTACCTTGCCATCTTAAGCACCTATCGATAAGGGAGTGGGTCAAAGTTTTAATAGACTAGGACATTGTTTTTCAACCTTATTTATCTTACGACGTGCTTGAACCTATAGTTAAACTTCCACGGCATACTTAAATTATGTTGATCAAAAATTTAAAAAAGAATATACTTACTGTGCTTTGAACTTATTTTGAGAGTAATTTAATTAACTATCTTTAAAATTTTTCTTGGCACACCAAAGATCCTCTCACGGTACACCAGTTGAAAATCATCAGACTAGGACGTTCCTAATTTAAAATACACTCTTCTCCCCCCTCCATAAGAATTTTCTGAATTATCCATGGTAGTCAGCTGCACGAGCCATGGTTCCATCCCATGTTATACCCCTTATCACGAATTAGGCCAGTATTCTGATTCAGAAAATGGGATCTTGTAAAATACTGAGGGAGAGCAATAGCAAAGGAAGGTGTCCAGGATTGAATCCCCATGTGTCCACCTGGTCTCTTTGGGGCCAACCTTAGCCTGGGGGCACTGCTTCCCCTTCACAGATTTAGCAGAGCTTGTTTTGCCTTTTTAAAATTTCAAACCCATTTCCATCAAGAGGACTCATTGTTCAGGTATAAAATAAGGAAGTTGGGAACGGTGCCTGTGGCTCAGTGGGTAGGGCACCAGCCCCATATACCGAGGGTGGTAGGTTCAAACCCAGCCCTGGCCAAACTACAACAAAAAAATAGCTGGGCGCCTGTAGTCCCAGATACTCGGGAGGCAAGAGAATTGCCTAAGGCCAAGAACTGGAGGTTGCTGTGAGCTGTGAGGCCATGACACTCTACCAAGGGTGACAAAGTAAGACTCTGTCTCTAAAAAAATAAAAATACAGGAGTTGGAGTTAAGATTTGAAGTCCACTTGTGATTCTTGACAAAGTGCTCCTTAGTTCTTTAATCTTTTTGTAAGATGGTAGGAAGAAAGCTCATTTTGAATACTGGCTTTGTCATCGTGAGCTGTGATACCGTGGGTAAGTTACTGAGCTTTTCTGATCTTAGTGTCCTTGTCTGTAAATGGAGAATGATGATAATCCTTACAGGTTTAAGAAAAGAAAAGTCACATAATTATGTAAAGAGCCTGGTTGAACACTTGTCTCCAGGTAAAAAAATCTCCCCTATCTTCTCCAGCTTTGTGTTTGCACCTAGAGAAAATGTTCTCATCCCAGGACGAGCTGGAATTTAATATGGTGGAGAATCAGCAGTAGGTGGTGCACCTGGGTACAGTGAAGACTATCCTGCCTCTAAGAACCTAAATTCTCAGAGAACTCAGACGAGAAGAACAGCCCTAACTGTTACAATCATGATCATTCCTGACTGCACTATAGATGCCAGACCACATTGCTCGTGTCCAGTCATAACAAATTCATTTGCCAGGCAGAAGGAGGCCCTGTGGGTTGCATGGATTTTCTGTTCTGAGTGATCTGACGGTACCAGGTCATTAGTTAATGACTTAGAAGGAAGTAGCTTTGTTGCCCTGTAGGCCCATGTGCAGAGTCCAGGGAAGTTCACGGGCAGCCATTGCCCTGGGATCAGAGAGGAACGACAAGGACATTATTTAAGACACTCCAGTGAGTCTATAGGAGTAGAAGAGCAGCATCTGTCATTCTCCTGCCCAGAAAATATGTCAATTCCAAAGATTTGAATGAGTTTTTTTTTGTTTGTTTATTTATTTTTTTTCTTTTTGCAGTTTTTGGCCAGGGCTGGGTTTGAACCTGACACCTCCAGCATATGGGGCTGGTACCCTTACTCCTTTGAGCCACAGGTGCCACCCTGAATGAGATTTTTTTTTTAAAAGGTTAACATTTTTATGGTCCTACAGTATACTCTTTGATAACATCTTGATTTTCTATCAAGATGTTTCTTCAGCAGTTTTCTTCTGCACACACAGTTCCAACAAAGACAATACCTTTGACTAATCATAGTGAAATGACTGTATCTATTTTTCTAGAAATGTCAATGAAGAAACAATTTTTTTTTTCAACCAAGTCCATCTCATCTCCAAACAGCTGTTAAGTAAACCATAGAGATTTATCTTCCTGGCTAAAACAAACAAACAAACAAAAAACACTGAAGTAGCTCAGTTTTCTTGATATTATTTTTTCATACCTTTTTTCTCTTACGTTGTATCATATAAAAACCCTTAAATCATCAGGACTATCTATTTATAATACAAATAATTATATTGTTATGTTCACATATACTTGGATGATCCCCGGCGTGTATTTTGGAAACTTCTCTGGGAAGAATTCACCTCTTGCGTTGGTCTTAAATATTCAGTGCTTCTGCTTTGCCCTTTCTGGTTCCCCTCAACTCGCTGTCAGTGCCTGATCAGTACTGAGCCGCGCGCCTTCAGCAGCACATCATATAAATTACAGCTGATGCTGGAACCCCTTTTTTTCAGGGATTACTTACATTTCAAAATGGTGGAGAAATACAGGTTCGGTTTCGTGCCAAAAGAAAACTCGGTGCATTTGCTGTTTACAAACTCATCTGCACCTAATCTCTCATTTCAGCTCAAGATGGAGGGTTTATGATTAATACAGTTGATGCAGAAAATGGCTGAGTGCCTGGCTTCTTTTAAATATATCATGCTCGGTGCACACAGACCCCGAGCATCCGTTAGCGAGAAGTGACAGCGGACTTGACCTTTCTCTCTGAATCGCATGTGGAAAAAGGGAATTAGCTGGCTACAATGGCACTTGAACTTGCTTTAACTTATCACTTTCCTCTTTAGAAGGAGGAATGCATGGTTCGAAATGGGAAATCACCTTCAGGCTTCATGTTGTTTAAAATGAAACTGAACTTCCTCATAATATTAAATCGGATGTGTCTTTCAAAAGAATTGACTAAGGGGACCATAGGTAACATCTAGGATTTCTGTGTTTTTTTTCTTTTTTAAAACAAACTAATATTTACATTCAATGTGGATGTGCATTGTGAGTATGTGTGTGTGTATTGAATTTTGCAATGACTGTTGAGTATCCACAGGACATAGGAACAACAGATCACTAGTGAGGTGTGAGTTATAAAAGCTTTTAAATTGACTTCCATGTAACTGGAAACCAAATAAATGGCGACAGAAAATGCAAAAGGACCCCTAGCAGGGTTTTTTCCCCATAGTTGCCAATTACTGTTATTAGAAGATGTAGTATGCTCTGCTTATTGCTGAAATAGTTATGATTGACACAGACCTCAGCCAATCATAGTGTTTGCTTGTCATTAACCTGTGATCAATTACCCTGGTTTTAGAGTAACTTGAATGGAAAGGAAAAAGCACATTGCTACCCAAAAGCTCATCAGGTAAATATGCCGTAGAAAGAAATAGATCTTCTCTGACCTCTCTGACATTTTCAAACTGTTTAAAAGCTGAAGTTAATGCTTCCTGATGGCCTTTCATCTTTAGTTGACAACAGAGAGCCCCCGAGTAGTGACAGCCCTTGTCATGTGGGACCGTCTTATCAAAAACAATACCCTCCAGATCTTTCAATCCAAATATTCTAATCTAAAATAATTGCATTTAAAATTTCATGTCCCTTTTATGTCTCCCCTGAACCATCGTGGTATGAAAACCCGCACGAATCTCTTCCCTTCAACCGACTTCAAGCTTCAGATTTTCAATATTCCTGGTTTAAAAATGCATCAGATGTAACATGCAAGCATTGAAATTATAAAACCGGAGCTGGAGTGAATAGCTACAATTTGTTCTGCTATGTCTTTTATTTGTACCTACATGCTTGGGAGGTGTTTCTGCAAGTGTCAGTCCCTGTTCTGTCTCTGCATCGCTGTATTTCTTGTGCTCAGCCCAAGCTGCATAAAATTATGTGTCTGCAAATACAGCCAAGATCTCAGATCTGGTTCTGAGCTGATGTGAATCAGCCACTGAAGATGGGGAATTTTAACACTGTGTTTTAGCTGTATCGTCAGAACTTTGTTCAATTTGCCATTTGGAGGAACCCAGTTGTTGAGATGTCATGTTGGCTGCCTCCCAGCATTTATGGAAGGACTTTTCTCATTTATGTATTAGAGGACAATTGTCCATCACCCACCAGCCCCTTTGAGAAAAATACTGATGTGGCCAAGGACTAGTTCATATTTTGGTTTCAGAAATGTCCTTTTTTAGATATGTGCCTGTCCAGTCTATCCTCATAAGGGTGGGAATCCCTTCTCTTAGTCCCTGACCAAGCCTTGTCACACATAGCATCCCCTGGCCATCCCAGCCCTGGTCCCTCTCAGCATTTGTCTTGGGACACGCACTTTCCTTCACCTAATCCTTCTATACCTTCCACTCTTCCACTGATCAGATCCTGTACTGGGCCCCTCCTCCTGGAAAGCTTTTTTTTTTTTTTTTTTTAATAGCTTTTTTACCTTAAATTGTTTGGAGGAATTTGTTCAAAGAGAGGATCCTGCTTCACATTGGAAAGAAAAAGTAATCCTACACAGATCACGTCTCATTTTATTCTATTTATTTATTTTGTTTTTGTTAAATCATAACTGTGTACATTGATGCAGTTAGGGGGTTCAGTATACTGATTTGATATACATTGTGAAATGTTTGCATTGAACTGTTTAACACATCCATCACAATTACACTCTTAATAGTTTTGAAATGTACCATTGCATCATGCACATTAGGTGAGGTCCTCCCGAATACCCTTCCTCCTCCCATTTCCCCCCTCCCCTCTCTCCTCTTCTCATTGGGAAAACTCAGCAGACCGGCTTCCTGCTCATAAAGGTGAGGAAGGGCTACCCAGTCTCTCCCCTGTATATCCGTCAAAGGTTCCAGATTTTAACAAAAAGAGATGAGAAATAAGATCCTTTAAGATCTTCCCTGATTTCAGCCCTGCGAGAAAAGCAATAAAAGTTGAAGACGTGTATTTCCGTGCAATGTTAGCTGTTCTCTTAGATATTTAGTACCTGTGGAATCTTTTCATTTTTCCTTTTAAGCTTTTACTCCAGGAGAAAAAAAAAAAAAAAAAGGAGGAAAAAGGGGATCAAATAGTGTTTACATCTTTCAAAAAACCAACATGAAACAGAAATGGTATGTTCAAAATAAGAGGATCTATTTCAGAGCTGGAAGTCTGTTCCCTCCTGGGAGAATTTTGTTCAGAATCTGCATTGTTTCCACGTCACATGCAAACCCTGGCATTTTATTTTTAAATGGCCGGATGACCAGTCAGCAGTGTTCCCCCCCTCCCCCCAAGACTGAGGCTCCATTACCAACTTCACTTTTACGTTCACGTGGGAGATGTCACCGTGTCACCTCCATCTGTTCATACCTATTTTTTTTTCCTTCTTTTATGTCAGGGAGAAAGCTTCATCTTTTCTTTCCAGACACAGGTTATCACTGAGGACATTACACAAACCTTAACATTTAGCTCTTTATTTCAAGCGATAGAAAATGGAGGTGGTGGAAAGCCCAGCTTCACCGTATTGCTTCATCTTTGGATCTAAAGAGAAGTTCTAATAGAAAACAGCAGTGTGCTGAGATGTCAAAGAGGTTAGGGTTCAGATGTCAGAGGCTGATTTTATTAGGACATTAGTAGCACCGAGACTGCACCCTCCCCCTGCCTGGGCCACAGGAGATCAGTCTTCTACTGTTTCTGTGAGACTAATGAGTTTAGGGATATTTACACATCGGTGGATGCCGGCACCAATCCTGAACACCACACCCAGTTAAACAGGGCACAAAAGTCTCCCTGGGGTGGCTCCTAGAGAAACATTTCACAGCAGCTCTAATTCCTCTTTTGGGAATCCCATAAAGGCATCATTCAGCCCTATAAGCTCATTTTTAGGGAGGACTATGGTTTCACTTTGCCAAGGTCTCCCCTTGCCTGAACCTGGATGATTTCTACCAACTTTACTCACATACAAAAGATGTTACCTTTATTCCAATGGAGCAAATCACAGCCATCCTGTTTCTAGGAACTCCACCTGTTTTTTTGGGAATCTGAGAATTCTGTCTTACCTCCAAAGACCAAAAGCAAAAACTAAAACCATGTTTGGTTTTCCTTGTCTAAACGAAAATAGATGAGGAGCCAGCATTTCTTTCCTTATTATTATTTCATCCAGATGTTTATCTCTCTCTCTTTTTTTTTTTTAATAGAGACGGAGTCTCACTTTATGGCCCTTTGGTAGAGTGCTATGGCGTCACAGCTCACAGCAACCTCCAGCTCTTGGGCTTAGGCGATTCTCTTGCCTCAGCCTCCTGAATAGCTGGGACTACAGGTGCCCGCCACAACGCCCAGGTATTTTTTTGTTGCAGTTTGGCCAGGGCTGGATTTGAACCAGCCACCCTCAGCATATGGGGCCAGTGCCCTCTCACTGAACCACAGGTGCCACCCATGTTTATCTCTTTTTTTGAACATTAAGGAAGAACCCAGAGGAGAAGCCCTGGGTGGATCCCAATGTAGGGAAGGACATTCTTTATGTTCCACACCAGCCCCAGCCTCTACAAAAGATGCAGATTCCAGGAAAATTGCCTTGTCCCACAGACGGTTAGGAAAAGTCTGGACCTGGTTTTTGGTATGACAGACTACCAATGTCTAATCTTCTGAAATCTAGAATTTCTTATGTTTTCCAAATTCTGAGACTATTAAATCCTCCACTTTGATATTTTCTTAGTCTTTTATCTTAGAGAATCTTCTCGTTTCTTACAATTTCTTTCTCTCTCAATAATAGAATGGTGAAGAGTTTCATTGGAAATATCCCCTCACCCTTTTTTTTTTTTAATCTCTCTATTTCATCGAATCTTGTTTCCTTTTCTGCCAGTGTCATTCTTGCATTTCTCTTTTGGAATGCTCCTTTTTCCTCCTTCCTTCCTCTTTCTTTCTTTCTTTCTTTCTTTCTTTCTTTCTTTCTTTCTTTCTTTCTTTCTTTCTTTCTTTCTTTCTTTCTTTTTTGCAGTTTTTGGCTGGGGCTGGGCTTGAACCTGCCACCTCCAGCATATGGGGCTGGCACCCTATTCCTCTGAGCCACAGGCGCCGCCCCTTCCTTTTTCATTTTTTTAAAAGTCTGATATACTGTTCCTGGATTTCCTTAACAAGCTTTAGAAAATTATTCCAGTTGAACTTGTTTTCAGTTGTATCCAAAACACATTACTATAGAATGTTTAAAGTGTGTACTTCTCTACTTTCCCAATGCAGGTAATTTTATTTAACATTTACAAATGTCAGAATTCTTTAGGAGTTACCTTGCCGTTCAAAAACCTCTGGTCACCAAGGGGTCCTTATTTACTGATCAATAACAGGATATTCCCGGCACTCTCTCAAATCCCTTTCTGCACTCAGCAGAAGCCCATCTCCTTTTGTTTTGTTGTTTTTAATTGGATTTATTGCAATATAATTTACATACCATATGTTTTACCCATCATACATGTTTTGGGGAAACCGAAGCTTCTTTCTCATTCAATTCCATACGTTTATTATTTGAAACTGGAAAAGCTACAAAACACGATCAAATAGAAATCTTAAAACATTCTAGGAACCCCATTCTGTTTTAATGCATAATTTTCCTATTACTGTAGTGTGTTTGCACCTCTGGAGTTAAGGTCATGGCAGCGTTTGCATTATAAACCGTTTTTTCAAGGGTTTATAAATGCAGCTGCCTTTGTTTGCTCAGGACTGAAGCTCGCCTCATGAGGTTTCCATGCAAGAGAGCAGCTTTTTGGGGTTGAGTTTTCTTTAACTAAATTAAAATTTTAAAACACCACATTGCCCTTTAAAAAAAAAAAAATCATTGCAAGTGTCAAAAAGCCTAGGTAGGAATTTCTCTCCAAATAACTTTTTTATGCATACGCAGTTGTTAATTGCCTTTATTTTCTAAAAATTCTCCATGCTCATTTCACGATTCACATTATTTGCCTCAAATATTTACAAACCTAAATCCAACTTGGTTTATAAACTAAAACAACACGTTATGTACAACTGCTGTCTTGCAGCATTATTAGCAGAATTATTTTATAATGTATAATATAGCCGAAAGGTTTGAAAAGATAGCCTGTCACAACTCAGGAGAAGTTTTATATGTGTGCGTCTGTCTGTGTATATTGATTCTCTGGGCGATGTAAAATATTTAGAAAGAAAACCACTTGTATTTTTGGAATCTTATTTCACCCTCTTCAAAATAATAAAATTGGGTGGTGGAGGATGCAGAAACAACTACACATTATTAAATTGGCTTTGAATTTTAAAGAACCAAAAAAAAAAAAAAAAAACCATTAAACAAAGTACAATATTAGAACATCAGTTTAAATGAGTATAATTGAGAATCCTGACTTGGTTTGCGCACAATTGCCAGAAACTTCTCATCAGGCCTTCCCTGGATAACTTTAGGAGGTGTTTTCTTTTGAACCACAGAACAGTTAGCATGTTTCTGCTTCAATATGACCTTATGTTTCAGAAGTTGCATTTTATCTCGTTCAAGTTCATTTCATGTCAAAAAATTATTTGATTTCCTATTGTTTGTGAAGGTATTTTTTTCTGGTATGGGAAAGGTGAACAAAATCAAAGGGAAAAGATTATTAATGAACATTGTGTTCTAACGTGTATGATTTGGCGGAAAACAGTTCCTTTTCCTCTGAAACCCTGACAGTACTCAAGACAAAAGCATTTTTTAATTCAGGTCTGTTTCAGAGGAGACTTCAAGCCCTCTGAAGTCCGTGGCTGTTTTCTCTATAATGTCCATCTCTTGCCCATTCTGGCACTTTCTCCAAGTGTCGAAAAAAGGTTTGTTGAGTGGAGAGATGACCGCCTTGCCCATCAAAGAAGAACCAGGGGTGCTTATGGAAAGCAATCAAAACTCCAAACATCAACACTGTTTTCCTAACCTTTCTACCTCTCCATTTTCAAAAACAAAACAATGCCAGCAAACAGATTTAATCTGGATTTATGAGACCTCGCACAAGGGTGACAGTTTGAGTTGATGTTTCAGCTGTTTCTGCTCATGCTGAGGCTCCAGTGGCGGCTGACAGAGGCTCCACCAGGTGCAAAAGAAAGGTTGTGGCAGAGTCTCCCTGGCGTCACAGGCTGCTGCGCTAGCCTAAGCCCTGAAATACAAGTGGCTTGGCTTCTCAGCCACCCCCCTGCTTTTGACAGTCCTTTGAATTGACAATATATGTATCTGAGTCACAATTTTTCTCACCCAATACACAGAATCCTTAAACTAGTGATAAGAAAATAAATGTATTTGTTCCCTGCTAAGATATTTCATAATCCGTGTCTATCTTGGTCTGCTCCTTCTTGCTGGGAGACTGTTTATCATCCTGTTTCTTTAGTACTGATTCATTTATAAATTCAGGAACACGAGAGGAATGCAGAAAATGATTTTGTAAATTCGGTGCTAATAGGTTTATCGTCTCATCTAGTGTTCCACTTAGCAACTGTTTGTTTTTCTTATAGGTAGACAACAACTAAAGGTCCCTTTTACAGTGCTTAGATTCCTAGAAAAGTCAAACATTTTCAGACCAAGACATGTAGGAAGCGGGGAGGGGGTGGGAAATTTGCACAGTGTTTCCATAGAGTGGTCTCTCCCAAAGAAACACGTCTCTCGGTATCCTCCATTCACACGTGTGTGAAGAAAAGAGGCACACGACATGCAGAGAGGGAACACGATGGTGGACGTGTGAAACCATCTCCTTTTTGTGAGCGATTGCATCGGATTTTCATTCAGGAGTGAAAATAAATCCATCATGTCCAGGCTCCACCATGTCCCATCAATCCCAGAATCATTTTTTTTTTTTTCCTCTCTCTCTCTCTCTAAAGTATGTACTAGTAAATATGGATACTTGGGCCCCTGAAAAATCAATTCCTGCTTTTGTTTTCTCTCTTGCAGTGGGGCAGGATATTTGCAGATAATGAGGAACTGGGGCCACGGCCCTTCTGAAACCTGAACTCCGCTGGTGGCACCCAGGGCAGGAAGCGCCTGTCTTTGTGACCACTTCCCGCTCCACACACCTGTTCTAAATGCATGTTTGCGAATTTTAAATACATATTTACACATTTCAGACTGATGGATCGCTTGAACGATGTTGGAATTTTTACAGTCTAAACCAATTTAAGAATAGCGTCTCTTCTTTCCATGTAGCAGGCTAGAAAGAAGTTGGGATTTGACTTGAGTAGGTTTGAATCTTTGTAGGTTGCTGTCCTCATCTGGCGCCTCTAAAATGTTTTCTTTCTTTCTTTTTAATTCAGATTAATATGAGGGTACGAATGATCAGGTTACAATGTTTGCATTGTTAGGTAAGGTCCCAGTTGTACTGCGTCCCGCCCCCAGGAGGGGTGTCCATCCATCAGAGCACACCAGCCCCCTCCATCCTCCCCACCCTCCTCCTTCCCCTCGCCCCCTCTCCCCCTCTCCCTGGAAAGTTTTCTTTAATAAGTATACATATACCTTGGAACAATTACCTCTCCTTTCCTCCCTTCCTTCCTTCCCTTTTATAAATCAAGTTACCTATGATTTTCCTTTTAAATAGTTCCCCGGTAGCTGAGAGTAAAACCCAAAGTCTGAATCTTTTTTTGTTTTTTTAAGTCTTAACTTAAAAATACAAATGTGGGTGCCTCCCATTGTGTCCGCCAACACCCTCTGTTTAAATCAAGGCATCCTGAAGGAATTTTCATTGCGGGCAGCTCTCTCCATTTCCCTTCTGCTCCTCTTAGGGACAGCAATGAAGGGCTTAAAATTGATCCTTTTTTTATTTTTTTATTTTTTTGAAATGGAAGAAGTGTCAAATATTTGAATTTATCTTGATCATTTATTTTCCACGAGCTGGGAGTGAACACCAAGTGAGTGGCGCCCGCACATTCTGTAGGTGGTTATGATGGATAAATTGGTTGTATGATGCAGAAATCAAATGAGGGAGGGTGATGAGGATGAGCAAATTGAACGTACTTGCCTGCCTTCTCCCTGCTGAAAAGGTGTTCAGTCGAGGATTTTATAAGCGTGATTCCAAACATCTGCTTTTCCATCAGAATGAAAGTTTTGCAGCTCTTACCTATCGAAGCGGGAAAAGCAGACGGATTCCTGCTAATTTAGGGAGGAGGAAAACATCAGGTTGTGACAAAGTTTATAAGTAATTGAGAGTCACTTGGCCACTGCTGCAATTTATGAAATCTAGGCATCCACAATTACCGAGGAGAAAATAGATGGAGATAGAATCTAAGACCGAGAAAGCGTAATTAAGAAATGCTAATAATAGAGACAGTTATATGTTCAAAGAACAGTTTTCACTGCCAAACTTTACGCTTTGTTCATTTAAAGATTTTGGTTCTTTTTGTAAAATATCTTTTAATACTTACTAAATATGAAATCAGAAGCCACAAAGCAAGAAGAACTCTGAGTACAGACCAAAGCTGACAACCAAATTGAATATTATTAAGATATTCTTTCAAAGGCAGAGCGTGAACGTGTTCAAGGGCATCACCACGCACTTAGTCGTCCACTCATTATCGCATCATTTCAGATGGAGGAGAAGCCACCAGAAAACAGTTCACCTAAAAAAATTTTGTTACTGCCTGCTTTGAAATATTAGCACTAACAATACTGAGCTCTGTAGAATTTTTTTTTTTTTTTTTTTCCGATTTCATCAAAATGAAAAACAACGTGGCGGTGATGGTTGTTTCCGCCCCCCCACCCCCTTTTCAATAATCCCTGAAATTGAGCAAATAAGTAATCCAACCTGGTCTGTACTTATAATCTGTTTCTTCCAAGCAGAGACAGTCAGTTGAATTAAATTCAACACATGTGTTTTTAGTGCCTGCTATGCTCAAGGAATATTAGGCCGAGTACAAGTTAGAATTTCCCATAGACACCGTACCGCCATGGGGGGGAGATTTGCTCATTTATCTTTTGGAGTCATGGTCACAATCTGGGGTTGGCCTCAGGTAAGTGCACAGGGCAATGGAGGGGGAGCGTGTGGGGCCTGTGACAGACAGATGTTCTTGGGGCCAATTTCCATACATTTCCCCCCCCATGTCTAATCCTCAGTCTACGTGGCAATTGCCTGGCCATTTCCCATGTCATCTTTATGAAACACACACATCTGCCATTCTTTACGTGAGCGTATTCAGCGTGCGTTTTAATCCTCTGCATCCATTTGCAGGTGAGATGGAATGTGTCAGGTTTTCATGATGGGGCTAGCTGGAGGGTAAGGAGCAGCGTTCACAATAATACCTTGTGCCCCTGTAGAAATTGTATATCTGTCTCAGTTCATCCCCACGTGTACCCTCCTTCATGGATCTTCAAAAACATTCATGTTGGGTAATCAGGAAAGCCTAGTATTTCCCGCATTTTCTAGAAGAGAAACATTTACGTTAAAGTCACATGGAAAGAAGGAAGGTGGGATGAGCTGCCCTCACTCAGCACAGGTCTCCATCTCCTGTCCTTGCTGGAGCAGGGGTGGTGGGGGGTGGGCACCATCTGAGGCCCCCAGACCAAGATCAGTGTATTTTATTTATTTTTGTGTGTGTGTGTCTGTTTTCTCAATGGCCCTATGAGCAAAGAACGGTTTTTGCATTTTAAATGCTTACATTTAAACAGTTTTTATAAGGACCCATGTGACAGCTTTGATTTTACCCCTCAGCCCAGAAAACCCCACATATTTATTGTCTGGCCCTTTCAGTGAATGTCCGTGGCTCACCATCTCTTCTTTATCACCCTCGTAGTCCTTTCCAGCCCCTCCATTCTTCCCCCATGGCCTTCTGCACATTAGTTTATTGGCATTGTAAGCAGATACCTACGCTGTTTTCCTCGTGTTTTTGGCACACCAGGTATGAGACTCCCTGGGCGTAGGAATTTGACGAATACTGTTTGACCATTTCACTTACCCAGACAAAGCCGAGTATGCCAGCTATGCCTGGAATCCTGACTTAATTTGGGGCTAAGGTTAGAAATAGGGATGGGGTGGAAATGTCAAAGTTTTAACCTGGGTATCTGATTTCCAGTGTGAAATGTGTCTCAGGCAAACCTAGGACCCCAGAGATAAAGGAGTTTTCTCTTGCATATTATCTGACGATGAAGGAGAAGTGTTATCATGGTTAGGTTCCTGCTCCCTCCCTGATGAGATTTTTCAGCCAGCTTCTGTTCACCTGTTTTGCTGCTGTGACTGTTTTTAAATAAAGCCATTGGTGGAGGCAGTGGTGCTCGACATGGTTTCCATGTTAAGAGCACCCTGAAAGCACTTGAGCAACCACATTCACTACCGGGAGACAATTTTTAAGATGAAACTCTCAGGACTAAGCCATTCGTTTTTTAGTGACAGCGGAGCTCAAAGCAACCTTTAAAGCTGAGCGTGGCCTTGTTGGGCAGTCAGGCAGGATACAGCAGTTATCCGGGCTCAGCAGCCCCCAAGAGGGGCAGGTCCAACTCACCACATGAGGCGAATTAGATCTTAAAAAAGAACATACAACACATAGGTGAAAATGGACTTTCTTCTTCTGCCTCAGTCTACCCCAGCAGAGATTTTAAAAATTGTCTAGAGATGGTGACAACACTGGTGTCTTGTAGAAGGCATGGGGGTCAAGAATTCCTCCCGTACTATTTAGCAAGGGGCAGAGAGCACCCAGACAACTCCTGATCTTGGGAGATTTTTAACAAGGCAACTTGCTAAGCTAAGGCATATCTGACTCGCTGACCTGTTTCCAGGGAATTAGATTTGAAATTGCCTGGGTGGATGGTTTTGGGCAATAGTGACTTCTTCTTTTTCAAAGATAGTATTTATTTGGTGCTCCTACATTATAAAATGTAACCCAATATAGAAAACTTTTTAAAAAGGGGGAAGGGAAATCCATAATTGTTCTGCACAAGGCTGCCAGAGGTATTATTCCAGCACATTTAGTTTTAATTTTTTGTGTTAATATTTAGAATTTTAAACAATATTGAGATTATAATGTATCATATACTATATTGGGTTTCTTGTGTACTATTCATTTGAATTAATGGTGTGGTATGAATTTCTTTCTGAGCATTTTCATTGAGCATGTTGATGTCTAAATAATCCATTCCAGGGCGGTGCCTGTGGCTCAAAGGAGTAGGGCGCCAGCCCCATATGCCAGAGGTGGCGGGTTCAGACCCAGCCCTGGCCATAAACTGCAGAAAAAAAAAAAAAAAACCCCAAAAATTCATTCTGAATCATATAATAATTTCCGTATGCATTCTTCTAATCTTGAATATGTAACTCATTTTTGTTCATTCATTTGTTATGATAATGTTGTGATGAAATTTTTTTTTTTTTTTTTTTTTTTTTAAGGAGGAGTTTCTGAGAGGCAGGATTATTGGTTTCAAGGAGTAAAGCCCTTTTTAGGATTTTAGGAAGCTTTCCGTTCAATTATAGTCTTATTAGCTCTCTACGAGAGTGCATCTTACTAACTTTCAGTATTCTTATGTTTTAATCTTTGCTAATATGTTTGAAGACCATCTCAACGTTTTAATTAAATTTAATTTTTAGGGGCTTATTAATGAGTTGTCTTACCTTGGAGAGTTATCAATTCACGTATTTTGCCTATTTTTTTATCGCTGTATTCACCTCTTTTTTCTTACTTGCTTGCCTATGATATAACATCATGGTAACTTAAGGCCATCCGATGGGACTATTTTAAAATTATTTTTTCCCTGGAGAGTGAGGGAACTAAGGGAAAGCAGTCAAAATTAGGAATTCAAAAAAAATAAAAATAAGCAAAATTAGGGATTCCTACAGGTTGAGGTTTTACACGGAAGACTGAAGTAAAGGTAAATGGTTCTTCCTCAGGGTCTGGTATATGGAAAAGATGAAGGTAAGATGAACTTGGTCCTCTTCCATGTGCTGTAGGGGAGTGACAGCTGTCCTAATGGGAAGGGTTTTACTTTACCAGATCTCCCTTTTCCCCTTTCCTTTCATAACAGAAGCTCCTAGTTTTGTCATCATCCACGCAGTCTGGCTATTGCATGAGACAGATTTCTCTCTGTGACCAAATTTTTAGTGACCTCTCAAATTGAAACAATTAAAACATCGTTTTAGAATAAAACATTTTATATGCTATAACCTATCACCCAGACCTTAACATGTTAACATGTTATCATAATTCCTTCTGTACATTTTTTTCCTTGTTTTCTCTAATTAAGAAGAAGCGACAGCCCCTGAAGCCCATTCACCTCCACCTTGAAGTTCGTGTGTTTTGTTCTTGACCTTGTTATGCTTTTCCTACACCTGGATGTGCATTCTAGCTTTCCCCAGTCTTCCCCCAGTCTGTGTTTTGAAGTCTTAAACAATTTTAAGTATTACGTTTCTGTTTCAGTCATTTGCTTTCTGATGACTTCCCGGTATTTTCTCAAGAAAGCATCACCTTTTAAAATATGAAAGTGTACATTTAAAAATGCCCTATGGGTCCAGGAATATCTTATGGGTTGAGGGTGGGGAAGGTGAGAAAACTGAATGAAGACCACTAGTGTGCTACAGAACCAGAAACCAGAGGGACTGTCCATTAAGGAACTGTTCTGCTGGGTTACTGTGGGGAACACTCAAAATTATAACCTTGTTTCCTGCCCTCTATGATTTTTGGTTTAATTGAAGAAAAAGAACAATAAAAATGAACACACATCAAGTTTAAAAAGTGCTAAAAAATAGTTCAATAATAGTACAAGAAAACTTTTTAAAAATTTAATGTTTTTTGTTCCATGGGTAATTCATCACTTTTTTTTTTTTGGAGACAGAGTCTCAAGCTCTTGCCCTGGGTATAGTGCTGTGGGGTTGTAGCTCACAGCAATCTCTAACTCTTGCACTCAAGTGATCTTCTTGCCTCAGTTTTTAAATTTTTTTTTTTTTTTTTTTTAGAAGAGAAAGGGTCTCACTCTTGTTCAGGCTGGTCTCAAACTCCCAAGCTCAGGCGATCTACCCACCTTGGCCTCCCAGAGTGCTAGGATTACAAATGTGAGCCACACTGCACTCCCACCCCCACCCCAACTTTTTTTCCCAGAGCCTAACTTCGTTGCCCAGACTAGACTGCCATGGCCTTAGCTTAGCTCAGAGCAGCCTCAAACTCTGAGACTTAAGTGATCCTCCTGCCTCAGCCTCCTGAGTACCTGGGACTATAGGAGCTCACCACAATCCCCAGCTAGCTTTTCTATTTTTAGTAGAAAAATGAATATTTTAGTCTTGTTCTTGCTCAGGCTCGTCTCGAACTCCTGAGCTCAAGCAATCTACTTGCCTTGGTTTCCCAGGGTGCTAGGATTACAGGTGTGAACCACCATGCCTGCCCTACAAGAAAACTTTTTAAAATATCTAAAGCCAGAGCGGAAATATATTTCCTAGTAAAGCACTAAACATTTTCTAGAGAAAAAGGCTATCACTCGTGGTATTAGATTTTTCTCAAATCCTTGTTGACCACCTACGTTGGACGGGGCCTTTTGCTGGGTATAAAGCAGAGCTTGTTGGTCTCCACTTACACTGGGTCTCAGTCCCTGTGTTCACAGCAGTGGTTCCCGTTTACAAACCAGATTTGGGGTAAGTGCCTGCTATTCTGGAAGGGTCAGGGGGATGAGCTAAGTCTCTGCTGATGAAGGCAAGCTAAATGGTGCAGATTGCAAATATCCACAATATTGTTATTAGAGAAACCATTATATTAAGCTAAATGATATGGCAGGCGTGAAACTGTAAGGCAAGGGGCAACAGCACAGGGAAGGAAAGGCCAGGTGCCTTCAGAGTTTAGGCCACATTCCTGGTACTGTTCCTTATGAAGTTTTCCTTGATTTCTTCTTGGGGCTGACGCTGCTTGTTAGAGACAGCCCATTTCAGATCCTTCTCCTGTGGCTTTTAGTCTATTCTAGTCAACATGACCTTGCCCAGATTTGGAGGTTGGTCTAGTTGCAGTGGGTGGGCAAGGGATCCCATACTCTGACACAAAGAAGGTCTCGGAATTCCATTGCAAAACGCTGGGATGGTTCTATGCACAAGTAAGAAGCTCAGTAACAGACTTATTGACTCCATTTTCTGGTAACCTCAGCCCTCCTAAATTTACCCCCTGAGTAGTGGGAAGGAGGCACCCTTACCATCAGCAGTAGCTGTTAGGCTAGCGTCTGCAGCCAAACCCAAGCGTGAGCCTTCATGAAACAGAGGGAGCCATGTATCCACAAAGTCAGAATTCCCTTATCCAGGGAGAGACCTTGTCTTCATTTGCCCTGAAAGTAAGCCTCATTATACCGGTAAAAGTGTATTCACCAGTGGGTTGTTAAAGGTTGTTTTTTTTTTTTTTTTTTTAATGACATTTTAATCTGGAATTTATTATTCATTGTGTAAACCATTTATATAGTTCTCAATCAGCTGCCATCATTTTTGATGATCTGTACTAATGGAGGGAAGCAGTCGTGGAGAAAATCCAAAGCAATTTACAATCCAAATGCTGTTAGTGTTTGCTTGTGAAATGTAACGTCTGGTTTTCAGCTGCAGAGGGGACCAGTTTCGTGGGCTTGCGAGCTGTGTAGCAGCCTGGGGTCCTGTGCTCAGAAGGTCCTTACTCTGGGTTTAAATCTTTGGTCCCTGCCTTGAAATTCTGATCATTTTCTAACAAGGGGCCCCACATTTTTTTTTTTTTTTTTTTAATTTTGCCTGAGTCTTGAAAATTATGCACCTGGTCCTGGCTTTAGATTGACTTTTGTTGGACAGATTGTAACATGACTTTGCATCTCAGAGAACTAGTTTGACAGAAGGAAGAGGCTTCCCAACGGCAGATTGAGTGGGTGACACCTCACCTATGACTCTCCCTTACAGAACCCACATGGCTACAAGAGAGAAAACAGGCAGACAGTTGGATCCAGGATGAAGGGCCCAGAGTGGGAGGCTGGGGTGTTACATGTGGCGTCGCCGGACTTGAAAGATCACTCAGAAAAAACCCACCATCTGTAAGAACTAAGGACGGATGAAGAAACTCACGTTTTAGGATAGTATTTATTTTAAGAAACAGGTGATCAAGAATCATGTTCTCATATCTCAGTGTGAAGTTTACATCCTGCTCTTGACCAATGAGATTAAAACAGATGAGATTTCTGGAGAAGTGGTATGGCTTATACCTAGCAGGCCAGAAGACCTTGTCCTGAGGAAGGCATTTGATGCAGGAGGAAATAGCACAGGAAAAAGTGTAATAGATAGGGCGGCACCTGTGGCTCAAAGAAGTGGCGGGTTCAAACCCAGCCCCCACCAAAAACTGCAAAAAAAAAAAAGAAAAAGTGTAATAGATACAAGTCAGTGAGCTTCCTGAAGTGTAGGGATGAGCTTATACCGAAGGGTCTTGCACCTCTCTTGGAACCTGCCTTTCCTCCACTATCCAGCCCTCTACTTCTGAGCTGCCCTAGAAGCCAAGGCCCCTGGGCTTCCCTGGCAGGCTAAGAGGAAGCCCTGGTTTCTTCCCTTATACGGAATCGAATTTGAAGTAATTCATCCTTTCTGTACAACCCCCACCACCTCCACCATGAAGAGAGGTTAGGGAGCCATCACTAACATCCCAAATGTCACCATGTGCCCCTGAATAATGCAATGCAGCCATCAATATTTATTCATTTTTTTCATCCAACAGTTATTGAACTAAGCATTCAAGGACTGTAGTGAACTCTAATGGATACACAGTATGGTAGTTTCCCAGGAGTGCTGTTTCAAATGACCATAAACTAGGTGATTTAAAACAATAGAAATGTATATTCTCTCATTGTAGAGGCTAGGGGTCTGCAGACGATGTGTTCATAGGGCCATGCTTCCTCTGAGGGCCCAAGGGAGAATCTCCTCCCCACCATTCTCCTGGCTCCCACGGGTTGCTGGCCATCCTTGGTATTCTTTGGCTTGTAGACACATGGCCCCAGTCTCTGCCTGTCTGTACACAGCAGTCTCTGCATCTTTACATGGCTTTCTTATAAGGATACGTGTTGGTGGGATCTAGGGCCTGCTGTGATCCATATGCCCTCATCTTTCCCGACTCCATCTTTGAAGATCCTATTTCTAAATGAGGGATATGCTGAGGTTCTAGGTGGATATGAATTTCAGTGCGACATTGTTCAACCCAGTACACACAGATTTTCAAAAAGATATATTTATGGTTCTTTAGGAACTTGCCATCCTGAATGAGAAAAGACAAATGAATAGCTGATCGGCAGATACAAAGTGATAAGGCCTGTGAGGATATATAGACCAAATGTTAAGGATGGGGGGAGGCAATTCTAGAGGGGCAAGGTTAGGGAAGGTGCCGCAGAAGAGGTGGCACTATTGTTGGGTTTCAAATGACTAGCAGGAGTCAGGTAATGTGGAAATAACATACAAAGAGAGTCTGGGAAACACCACATGCCAGGACAGGGAGATATGAATTGGTCATTAACATACATGTGCAATGGGAGTTCTTCAAGTCGGCTGGAGAATAAAACGTGATGATGGACGATATCCAGAAAAGGGACCTGGGCAGATTGTGGGGACTGTGAATGCCCAGCTAAAGCATTTGAGCTTTGTTTTGCACTGACTATGGAGTCACTGCTTTTTTTTTGTTTCTCTTTTTTTTTTTTTTAAGGAAGGTAGTAGATTGTGCTTCATGCTTTAAATAAAATCAACATGTCAGAAATACATAAGATGACTTCATTTTTTTTTCATTTGTACAACAAATGTTTATCGTCTACCACACACTAAAGTCTTTAATAGATTTGAAAATAGAGCGATGTGTTACATTGAAGTTCTTGGCCCACTAGAAGCTTTCTGCCCCATCAAGAAGACAGAAGTAGATAATGACGTGGAGGGTCACGATTAGGTGAGCTGTCATGGGTGCTCTGGGAGGGGAGACACTTGTCCTAACCATGAAAAGTGATGTTAAAGCTGAGATAGGAGGACAGGAGGTAAAGGGTGGCCTGGGCAACATGTGTGAAGGCTCATAGGTGAGGGCCATCAGGAGAAGCTGAAAGAAGTCCTCACAGTGGGAAGGATGGTTATCAGGGATGGTTAGCACGGTGTGACTAGAGGCCAGGGAGGAGCCCAGGGAGGAGGCCAAGGAGAGATAGAAACAGATAGAGTAGTTTGAAACTCTTAGTTGGAGGCAGTGACATAGAGCTGCCTGTCCTATGGAAAAGAGATTAGAAAGCAATATCAGGAGAGAGAAAATAGAGGCCTGGCCTGGGGGACTGGAAATGGAAAGAAGAAACCAGATGTGCGAGCCATTTCCTAGCTATACTTTCCCAGGATTCCTGAGGAAGAGGAAGGTGCTGTGGATGACCCTTAGGGATAGCAGGCACCCGAATGCTTGGTGCACTGAGTTAGAGACTCAGTGGGGCGGGGAGGGGTGTGGGGAGTAAAGGTAGTGAAGTCAGTTTAAATAATTTCGAGGCTCTTGGGAGACATTTAGGAAGAGATGCCCAATAAAGAGGTACACCATAAACTTGGGTATCAGTCATTATACCTGGACTCAGGTAAGTGTCAAAGCCATCAGCATATTAATAGCAACTGATCCTGTGGGACTGGATGATATCACCCGGGCAGTATGAACAGAGTCAGAATATAAGAGGGTGTAGCCTGGGCTACAGGTGCACGAGGCAGTAAGGCCTCAGCCCAGTAAGGGGCCCGGGAATGTGGCCAAAGAGGAAGGATAAAAACCAGCAAAGAAGGAATCTGGAATCCAAGGAAAGATTATATTTTGAGAAGGGAATCATTGATTCTTTTGATGCCACTAAGAAGTCAAGCTAATTAAGGGCTGAAAACTGTCCACT
Source organism: Loris lydekkerianus (assembly GCA_963574355.1). Taxonomy (NCBI): domain Eukaryota; kingdom Metazoa; phylum Chordata; class Mammalia; order Primates; family Lorisidae; genus Loris; species Loris lydekkerianus. Next base: position 7,019 of record CAUYPK010133423.1, on the reverse strand, counting down.
GGATTTAGCATCCAAGCGGTCCTTGGTCCTCTTTGCTAGAGGTTATTGGAGGCCATCGTCTGGCCCATGGGACCTAATGAGCCAGAAGAGGATCATGGAGGCAAAAATAAATAAAATGATTAACAGTCAGGTGAGCAGCCCCGGGCATGGGTAACGGGTGATGGCAATGTTATTGATAGACGAAGGGACACGGAGAAGTTATTTATGTGTGGGAAAGGGAAGATAATGAGCTCCATTACTTACAGCAAAAGCATCCTGAGTAGTGCCTCCAGCATCCCTGTGACAAACATCCTCATTCATGTCCCCTAAGGGCCTTATGCAAGAACTTCTCTGGGGCATTGATGAGAAATATGGAGCTGCAGAGTCATATGTAGGTCATAAGGACAGTCAGTACCAAAAAGGTCTCACATAGCTCTTCAGTAAGACTCTCCCATTTTTTGACCCCACCAGCCACACGTGAGTGCTCATATTTTGGCTAATGCTTGGTATTATACCACTTTCTAACATTTGCCAACATGGTAGGTACAAAGTGATATCTCATCGAGGCTTTAAAATACATTTTCCCTATTGTAAGATTATATCTTCGCCTACTTATAAGCATTCAGAGTTCCCTCTCTTAAATTGCCCGTTTCCATCTTTTGTCCATTTTTTCCCCTATGATTTTCACATTCTGTTGTTCATCATATGTTCTTCATATTTAACCTGTGTTGGTTTGGTGCATTGCACTTAAGTTACGTTCATTAGAAATCCATAATTTTGATGTTGTCAAGATCCATCGATATTTTTGCTTTCTGATTTCTTTCCACTACTCCCTCCCAGCATCACGGACGCTCATTCTTTTTCTCTTCATTCTTTTTCTCCTCTCAGCTTCTACATTCAGCTTCACTCAATACCTCCTACTCTTCTTGGAAGTCACTTTTGGATATGGTGCAATGGAGGGAGCCACCTGATTTTTATCTCCCTGGTAAATCAGTTTCCCTCAACCATGTAGTAAACAATGCACCTGTTTCACTGGTCTATCTGATCTGACAGCACACCTCATATGTTCCAGTGCTATGTATTCCTTTGTGTCATGTCTTGATATATATAGAATGAGTCCCACATCTTTGTTCATTTATGCTTTAATATAAAGATAAGTATGATTTTGTTGCTGTCCTTTAAAAATCCTGGCATAATTTTTGTTTATTTGTCTCTTGAGACAGAGTCTCACTTTGTCACCCTTGATAGAGTGCCATGGCATCATAGCTTACAGCAACTGCAAACTCTTAGGCCCAAGCAATCCTTTTGCCTCAGCCTCCCAAGTAGCTGGGACTACAGATGCCAGCCTATTTATTTTTTAGAGGTGGGGTCCTGCTCTTGCTCAAGCTGGTCTTGAACTCCTGAGCTCAGGCAATCTACCTGTCTCAGCCTCCCAAAGTGCTAGGATTACAGGTGTGAGCCACCACTCCCAGCTTTAAAATCCTAGTATAATTTTGATTGAAATTAGAATGAATTTGTAGACTAATTTGGGGCCAGTTCATACCTTTACTATATTGTCACATCTATGAATACAATATATTTCTTTCTTAGCAAGATCTACTTTATTGCTTTTAATATATTTTTTAAAGTTTCCTTTGTGCTAAGCTCATTACTTGATACTTTTTAGTTTGGGGTGGTATTTTGAATGGCATCTTGTTTTTTGTTATGTTTTCTAGTTGGTTATTGTCGACAGAGAAATGCTATTGATTTTTTTGTGAGTTGATCTTATTTCGGGCAAAAGTGCTGAGTATTTTTATTAGTTCTAATAGTTTATTTGCTGTTCTGTTGGGTTTTCTATTACAGATGACCATATCATCTGCAACAAATGACAGCCTTCCCCTGCCCTTGTAATACTTACAACTCTTAGAACAAGATTCTTGAATAAACTGGTTTTGGTGGGGTATAAGCAGAAAGCAGTTTTATTCTTGATATTAATTTCTCTCTTCAAATCTACTGTTGTGGGCTGAATTGTGGTCCCAAAAAGGTTTGTTCAATAATCCCAGGTACCAGTGAACATGATCTACTTTTCAGATATAATAAGGATCCTGAGCTGAGATCATCTCAAAGGTCATCCAGGGGTCCTAAGTCCAAAGACTAGAGAAACTTGAGAGATGTTTGAGACACTCGGACACAGAAGAAAAGCCACATGAAGAGGAAGGTGGAGACCAAAGTGATGTATCTGCAAGTCAGGGGACACCAAGGACTCCCAGAGCCAAGAGAGTGAGGGAGAGGCAGAGCACACTCTCCTTCAAAACCCCCTGAAAGAACCTGCAGCACTAAACACCTCGATTTCAGATTTCCACTCACCAGAACTGTGGAGGACTAAAAATCTCTGTTGTTTCAAACCACCCATTTTGTGCTTACTTGTAATGGGAGTGTAGGAAATCAATACATGTCCCAGTGGGCTTAATCTTCTCTGCTCCTGGATGATGAAAGCTTGGAAAAATCCCTTCGCTTTTTTGGCCACTTCGTAATTTTTATCTCATTTTCTGTTTGAACTTCTTGACCTCAATGCTTAGCTGCTCTTTAATTTTCAGCCTTACTATTTGCTTAAATATATATTTAAGACTATATGTTTTTCTCTATGCAGTTCTGCATCATGCAGAATTTGGGTATAAATGCCCACGTTTTGCAAATGTTGCTGTAGACTAGGTAACATTGTATCATTTAGTTCAGTATTTTCTGCTTTCCATCATGGCTTCTCTTTGAGGTGTGGAATACTTAGAACTGTGATTTTTGTTTACAAAAATAGGGTTTCCATGTGTTGGTTAGAGTTGCTGTTGTTATCTTTCTGTTAGTTAATCTTTGTGTGTGGTCTGAGTACTGGATCCAGTTTTGTCTCTAGCACCACTTACTGAAAAGGCATGACTTTCGGCACTAACTCTACAAGGTCACCTCTAGGTCTTTATACTCCCAGCTCTGCCTCCAGACACACTTCTGGTCCATTGGCCAATTTATCTTTTATCCCTTAACATCACACTGTCCTAATTAATACGGCTTCATAAAAGTTTTGGTGAAATCAGTTCTATCACCTTTGAGTCTTGTCCTGTCTTCATTACTCTTGTAAATTTCCACTTATAAAATTGGCTGGGATTTTCATTGAGATTGCTGGTAATCTCTGGATACATTGGGAGGTCATTGAATCATCCCCCCCACCCCCCACCGCCTACCATTATTATTATGCCCTCTCATCTATGAATGTGGCATGGTTTTCTACGTATTTAGGTCTTTTAAATTATTCCAATAAATGTTTAGATTTGTTACTAGACATGTTGCATTTATGCTATTTTACATGGTATCTTTTAAAAATTTAATTTGATAACTTTTAGTGTAATTACATAGAAATAGAATGGCTTGTTGTATATTGATTGATTCAGTAGCACACGTAACATTACCAGCCTCCTATCAATTCTAATCTCCATTTAGGTTTCCCTTTGATTTTTTACCTTCACAATTGTATATGAACAGTTTTGTTTCAGCCTCTCCAATTTTTATTTCTTTTCTTGCACTAGCTGTGACATCCAGTATAATGTTGAACAGGTGTTATGAGAGTGGGTATCTTTTCTTATTCCCAGTTTCAAATATTCAGTATCCAAATATTAAGATGTTTAATTAACATAGGTATATACACTTTATTAAGCAAGGGGTATTTAACTCTATTTCTAATTTGCTAGAAGTTTTTATATTAAATAGATTTGAATTTTATCAAATTATTTTTTGGATCTTTTGAGTAAATGGTATCATTTTTTCTTTAATCTATTAACATGATGACTTATAGAACAGTCATCCCGGAGTATCCACAGGGGATTGGTTCCAACACATCCTTGCCCCCAAGATACCAAAATCTGCAGATGGTCCTGTTCCTTACATAAAATGACATAGTATTAATATTTGCATCTACCCTACACACCTCCTCTAAATCATCTCTAGATTACTTACAATAACTCATATAATGTAAATGCTTTTTAAGAAGTTGTTATGCTGTGTTGTTTTTATTTGTATTATTTATTATTGTTGTATTAGTATTTCTTATTGGTGCCTACCCAGTACTATATTTTCTATCCATAATTGATTAAATCTGCAAATAAGGAGTTGCAGATAGGGAAGGCCAACTATAATTAATTAATTTTTCTAATTTTATATAAACTCTTCATTTTTGGAATAAATTCTATTTGGCCATGATATATATGTATGTGTGTCTATATATACACACTAGCTGTGACATCCAGTATAATGTTGAACAGGTGTTATGAGAGTGGGTATCCTTTCATATTCCCAGTTTCAAATATTCAATATCCCAATATTAAGATGTTTAACATAGGTAAATACACTTTATTAAGCAAGGGGTATTTAATTCTATTTGTATATATATACAAACGCATACACATATTCAGAATACACATACATATATAAATATATACACATATATGGACATATATACATATATATACACATATTTGCATATATATATATTTGGGAAGGGGGGTGTTTTGAGACAGAGTCTTACTCTGTCACCCTGGGTAGAATGCCATGGCAGCTCAGAGCAGCCTCAATGTCTTACAGTCCTCCTGCCTCAGCCTCTAAAGTAGCTGAGACTACAGGTGCCTGCCATAATGCCCTGCTAGATTTTTTCTGTTTTTAATAGAAACAGGATCTTGCTCTTGCTTAGTCTGGTCTCAAACTCCTGAGCTCAGTCAATCCACCTGCCTTGCCCATCCAGAATGCAGGGATTAGAGGGGTGAGCCACTGGGCCCAGCCATATTATCATTTTTATAGTATATTTCTGGATTTTATTTGCTAATACTTTAGTTAGAATTTTACACCTATTCTTTTGAGTGATGTTTTCTGAAGTTTTTCTTTCTTGTAATGTTCTTGTAGAGCTTTGCATCAGGTTTTTGCTAGTTTCATAAAATTATTTGGGTACTATTCCCTTTTTCCCACTCTTTCAAATAGTCAATATAATATTAAAATTTATTTCTTCCCTGTAGTATTTGGTAATGTTCTCTGGTGAAACTATTGAAGTGAAACCTTAGTTTTCTTCATGGAAAGGGTTTTTAATTACTGATTGAAGGTTTTTTGTTTTTTTTTTAATGTTTATGGGAATATGTAGGTTTTATTTTTCTTTGGGGGCCATTTTTGGGTAGGTTATATTTTCCCAGGAATTTGTCAATTTTATCTAAATTTTCAAATTCGTTAATCTAAAGTCGTTCATGATTTCTTCTTCAAATCTGCAATATCTATAGATAATTTCCATTTTCACTACTAACACTGATTTTTAAAAATCTTTTCCATTTTTTTCCCTGGTCCATCTTACCAGAAGTTTTATTTTATTAAACTTTTCAAAAATTAGATATTGGAGTCCTATTGAATTATTTTAATATATATTTTTTTCATGTTCTCTTGCTTGGGCTCTCATTATTCCCTTCTCTCTATTTTTCTCTATTTTTAAAAAAAGCTTTTTTGTTATGGGATATTTTCATCATATAGCAAAAGTAGAGAGAATAGTAAAGTGAAGCCACAGACAGCCATCGTTTACCTGTGACGGTTATGGACGCATGATCAGTTTTGTTTCACGTACACTTCCATCCACTTTTACCCCCCCTGGAGATTATTTTCAGGGCAGAATCCCAGCCAGCATACCATTTACTTCATACATGTTTATATATATATCAATAACAAGGAAAGATGGCCCTTTTCTTTTTTATACTTCATTTTGGAAAACCTCATATAAAAGCACAGGAAATGATATCATAGCCATCAATGTGCTCATCATCCATTTATAGCAATAATTAATTCACAGTATCTTATCTCCTCCATATTCCTCCACTCCCCTCCCCAGAAGGTTGTTATGATTATTATTATTTTATTTTATTATTATTATTGTTTTAGACACAGTCTGACTCTGTCACCCTGGGTAGAATGCCATGGTGTCATAGCTCACAGCAACCTCAAACTCATGGGCTCAAGTGATTCTCTTGCCTCAGCTTCCTTCCTGACTACAGGTGCTCGCCACAATGCCTGGCCATTTTTAGAGACGGGGTCTCTTGCTCAAGCTGGTCTTGAACTCTTGAGCTCAGGTGATCCACCCACATTGGCCTCCCAAAGTGCTAGGATTATAGGCATGAGCCGCCTTGCCCGGCCCTGACAGATTATTTAAGGAAAAGTTCATGTTTCCATTTGTAACCATCTATCTGTGAAAGCTAAGGATTTCTTTACAAAATACAACTGCAGCAACATTTTCATATCTAAAAAAATTATTAATAATAACTTCTTAATATTAAATATTCAGTAAATGACCATCGACCTCTCTTAGTTTTTTTATTAATATATATTTTAATAAGTTGAAATAATGATTATAAAAATATTGGCACAATATGTGACATGATTCAGCCATCATAAATATTAGACATTTGAGCCCAATATTTTTACTGTCAAAAACAATATTGATGGTATTCACTAATGTGTTTTTATATACATAGGTGTATCTAGAAGGTTTCTTAAAAATGTTAAAGAATATAAATTTTATGATTTTAAATGTTGCTTAATAATGCTGAATTTCTTGCTGAAAAAATTATTTCTGTTTATATTACCTAAAAATAATGCTTTTTTTTTTAAAATAAATCATAGCTATGTACAATGGTATGATCATGGGGCATCATACATTAGTTTCACAGACCAGTTGACACGTTTATATCACACTGGTTAACACAGTTTTTTTTTTTTAACCATTTCCTTGAATCAAGATCTGAGCCATGCTTCTTTTTTTTTTTTTAAAGAGACAGAGTCTCACTTTGTCATCCTCAGTAGAGTGCCATGGCATCACAGCTCACAGCAACCTCAAACTCTTGGGCTTAAGCGAGTCTCTTGCCTCAGCTCCTAAGTAGCCGGGACTACAGGCACCTGCCACACTGCCTGGCCATTTTTGTTGTTGTTGTTGTTGTTGTTGTTGTTATTGTTTAGCTGGCCCAGGCTGGGTTTGAACCCAAAGGCTGGGTACGTGT
>CAUYPK010133422.1:0-47406 GCA_963574355.1 Loris lydekkerianus | reverse complement strand
AATAGCTAAGAAAATGCCATGAAGGCTACATTGAACAGTTTGATAAGAATATTTCAGATTGTATATGAAACCAGCACATTGTACCCCTTGATTGCACTAATGTACACAGCTATGATTTAACAATAAAAAAAAATAAAGAAGTAAATCCCTTACTGCAGTTTTATTTAATTACAGAAATTTATTTCAAAGCATTCTGAAATCTGATCCAGTCTAGTAAATTTATCAGCTAAAATATCATAGCTCATTCCTTCAATTACAATTCAAACATTTCCTTATACATGAAGTTGTTCTTATTGTCTCCTTGAAGATGACAACTAATATGACAGTCCAGTTCATTACTTTATCTTGAACATAAAAATAAGTCTAAGCTGAGGAGCAAGAAAAAGTATTGATTATCTTAAATAGAAATCACTGTATTGTTGGGTTGTTGCCTGTGGCTCAGTGAGTAGGGTGCTGGCCCCATATACCGAGGGTGGCAGGTTCAAGCCTTGTCCTAGCCAAACTGCAACAAAAAATAGCCAGGCATTGTGGTGGGCACCTGTAGTCCTAGCTATTTTGGAGCTGAGGCAAGAGAATTGCCTAAGCCCAAGAGCTGGAGATTGCTGTGAGCTGTGACACCATAGTACTCTACCAAGGGTGACAAAGTGAAACTCTGTCTCTAATAAATAAATAAATAAATAAAAATAATAAAAAAAAAAAAGAAAGAAAGAAAAAGAAATCAATGTGTTGAAAAGAAGTTTTATAGTTTTAGAATTTTTATTCCCATCTGAGCACTGCAGGGGAAAATAATAAAGTTGTTTAGGACAGGCTCGGCCCCTGTGGCTCAAGTGGCTAAGACACCAGCCACATACACCTGAGCTGGCTGGTTCGAATCCAGCCCCGGCCTGCCAAACAACAATGACGGCTGCAACCAAAATATAGCCGGGTGTTGTGGCAGGCACCTGTGGTCCTAGCTACTTGGAAGGCAGAGGCAGGAGAATAACTTGAGCCCAGGAGTTTGAGGTTTACTGTGAGCTGTGATGTCATGGTACTCGACCCAGAGTGACAGCTTGAGGCTGTGTCTCAAAATAAATAAATAAATAAATAAAAAAGTTGTCTAGGACAAACATGTGCACTGCATAGCACAGCAGATTTGAGTGGCATTTTTCCAGATTATTTCCCCACTAGTCTAGAAGGTGGTGTCTTTAGAAGGCTAGATGGTAAAGATATTTGCCTCTTTTTATATAATAGTTATTGTTCTGATTATCCTTTTCTGTGTAAAAATCCCAAAACTTACTTGTTGACAATAAAAAGCATTTTATTATGTTTCACAGTTTTGTTGGTCAGATCTTTAGGCATGGTTTGGCTTCTTCTGTCCTATAACAGCAGTGACTGAAGTCACTTAGTGACATTCAGCTGACAGATGTGTGGTCTGAAGTGTTCAATATGGTTTCACTTACATGTCTCCCACCTTGGTGGCAATGGCTAGTAGGTTAGGCTCAGAACTCATGCCTGGAGCACTTTCATTTGGCTTGTAAAATGTCTGGTGTGCTCAGAGTAGTCTGACTTTCCACACAGATAGCAAATTGTTTCCCCAAGAATGAATGTTACAAGAGGTGAGGCAGAAGCTACAAGTCTCTTTATGCCCTAGCTTTGGAAGCCCCAGAACAATAATTAGGTCACTAAATACAGTTCAGGTTCAAGAGGAGAGGAGGATAGGATCTGCCTTTTATATCTTGATAGAGTATGGCATGCTCACCCAGGAAGAGAAGAGATTGATGATAACCATCTACCATCATGATGGTAGCATAATTAGGATGACTAAAGATTGATGCCAAGCAGTCCATCACCAAATGATTATTTTCCAAAAGAAAGGACTATATTTTGTACTTTAAAGTACTGTATTTTGAAGCAGCTGTGATCTTTAATTTTTTCATGTCTAAGTTTGAATAGCTTCCAGTATTTTTTATGGATATTCTAAATTGTTCCAGCAAAGAATATCCAGGACCTGTGTCACCTGGATCTTCTTTGGCCCCATTTTTCATCCCAGTGATAATTCTGATCATCTGTCAAAAATTTTGTTAGATGTTTTAGATAAACATACACCTGGGTAAATACAATATATTGAACATCAAAAGATAACAGCAAATTGTGTCATCTTAAACCAGCAAGTAATACAAGTCATCACTAGAGCCTTATTTTTCACATGTAAATGGGTTTAAAAATGGTACTAAGTCAGAAATTTATCAATAACAAAGTATAAAAGGAGGATAGATATCATTACAGATCCTAGAAACATCAAAGAGATAGTGAAATAATACTAAGGGAAAAGAAGTCAAACTTTGTAAAATAATTTGAAGAGGTTTATTTTTGAACTAAATTTGAGGACCATGGCCCAGATAAACACCCAAGGAACCTTGAGCAAGTAGATTCGTTGTGGTTAGGTTACAGTTTGGCTTTATACATTTTAGGGAGATAGGAATTGCCCTCAAAGTCATAAATCAATACACAAAAGCCATTGGCTTGAAAGGTGAGACATCTCAAAGGGGGGTGGGCTTACAGTTTATAGGTGGGTTTAAAGACTCTGATTTTAATTGGTTAAAGAAATGAAGCTTTGTCTAAAGGCTTGGACTGCTTTAAATTAACTCAGACTCAAATAATTTGTTATGTAAATTGAGGACTTACAGTTTTGAGTAATAGCCTTAGACCTGTTAACGAGTTATAAAGGGCATCTATAAGAATGGAAGAGGATATAATGAGGCATGTTTGACCTCCCTTCTCGTGGCCAGCAACTCAGTTTTAGGGTATTTTGGGGAGCCCCTTGGCAAGAGGAGGTCCATTTGGACTGCAGCAATATACCTAGATACCTCATTTGGACTGCAACAATATAAATACCTAAATACCTCTTCATTTGACATTGGTTGCAACTCTTTCATTGGCCTCCCTGCCTTTCCAGGGACTATTGCCCTTTTCTATTGGCCATTGATAATTGTCTCATTCTATTGATTACCTAGGTTATCTCAAACTCACATTCTTTTTCTCTTTTTTGGTGAGAACTATTGAGTGATGACTGTTTCTGTGGACCCTCCAGACTTCCTTGTTCAGCAGGCCAGACTTTTCTCCTATCTCCCTTGAAGATCTTTTCTTTGTACCCCTTTTCAAATATAAAATTTTTATTGTCCACAATTATTTTATTTCGATTCTTCTTAACAGTTTATCATCAACTATGGTCCAAAATTCGCTTCCTTTTAAAAAAGTAATAAAAAAAACCTGAAACATTTTTTATTACTTTCTATTTAAAACATTAGTAATTCTCTTACTTTATTTTCAAGAGTCATGACAAGTATTAAGTAAATAAATAGTTTATCTGATGTCTCCAAGATTTAAAACTATTAAATACTGCCCAAATCAATACCAAACAGGCTGCTTTTTTTGTGACCTTGTTTGAGCCCAGAAAATATCACCTGAGAAGGCCCTGCTTGTGCCTAGAGATGGCAGTGTGTGATGAGACTTATTTTTGAGCTCACCCAGGCCTAGAAAATAGGGGTCCCTTTCTACCCCTGGAAGGGGGAACCCTGTATCATTATGTTGCCTAAAAGATTCTAAAGTGTTAATAGGGCCAATCCACTTCCAGTCTCATCTGGCCTAAAATACTTAATTGACTATAAGTCCTTTTAACTCTTAAATTCTCTTGGCCATAAGAGTCCTATAGAGGGCTTAAATGGACTCAAGACAAATAACTATACCACTCTGACAAGGATGGGACAAAATAAAAGTTTGACCATCAATGCTGCCTCTGTCAGATCTTGGCCAAAAGACAGAAATTATGAGCTAAAATAAAATCTTTTTTTTTTTTTTGGTAAATTTATTTCAGGTAAATGTGGGGGTATAAATAACCAGGTCAAAATATTTGATTTAAAAAAAAAAAAAAAAAAAAATATATATATATATATATATATATATATATATATATTTGATTATAGAGCAGCACCTATGGCTAAGTGAGTAGGGTGCCAGCCCCATATACAGAGAGTGGAGGGTTTGAACCTGGCCCTGACCAAACTGCAACAAAAAAATGGCTGGGCGTTGTAGCTTGCGCCTGTGGTCCTGGCTACTTGGGAGGCTGAGGCAAGAGAATCACCTAAGCCCAAGAGCTGGAGGTTGCTGTGAGCTGTGATGCCACAGCACTCTACCGAGGGTGACAAACTGAGACTCTGTCTTTAAAAAAAGGGTGGTGGTGGCTATGGCTCCGTGGGTAGGGTGCCGGCCCCATATACAGAGGGTGGCGGGTTCAAACCTGGCCCAGATCAAATTGCAACAAAACAATAGCTGGGCGTTGTGGCAGGCACCTGTAGTCCCAGATATTTGGGAGGCTGAGGCAAGAGAATTGCCTAAGCCCAGGAGTTGGAGATAGCTGTGAGCTGTGTGATACCACAGCACTCTACCGAGGACGATAAAGTGAGACTCTGTCTCTACAAAAAACAAACAAATAAACAAACAATATATATATATATACATATATGTGTGTGTGTGTGTGTGTGTGTGTGTGTGTGTATACATATATATATTTGATTTTATTAGGTAGAGTCCCTCTTGTGGTTATGTCCCACACACAAAAGGTGTGCCATATACTCCTACCCTGTGCCCATTCACTAAGAGCACCCCAAACCCCCTCCTCTTTCCTCATTACTTCTTTCCCCAACTTGAATTAAAATGAGTTTTCCTCCTATGTGGTCATGCATCAAATTCTCTACTGGCTTCATATTAGTATTGTGTACGTTGGATAATTGCTTTTCCATTTTGTGATACTTTACTAAAAAGAGTGTGTTTCAGGGCTGTGCCTGTGGCTCAAGGAGTAGGGTGCCGGCCTCATATACTGAGGTGGTGGGTTCAAATCCAGCCCTACCCAAAAGTTGCCCCCCCCCAAAAAAAAAGTATGTTTCAACTCCATCCGGAAGTATTACAAAAATGTTACATTTTTTTTTGTATTACACATATTGTGTTTTACATTTTGTATTACACATTTTGTATTAAACATACCACACATATTACATGTGTGAAGTCACCATCTTTTTTATGACTGAATAGTATTCCATGATGTGCATGTACCACAATTTGTTAATCCACTCCTGAGTTGATGGGCATTTAGGTTGTTTCCGCATCACAGCCATTATAAATTGAGCTGTGATAAACAATCTAGTGCAAATGTCCTTCTGGACAGATGCCTAGTAGTGAGTCAAATGAGAGATCTCATTTGAGATCTTTAATGACTTTTTAAAGAATCCTTCTTTAAGAAGATTCTTAAAGAATCCAAAAGTGCATTTTTTTTTTTGCTGCAAGCTAAATAGTTTCTGTACCCTATATTTCTTTCCAAAAAAGGCTATATTAGTTTGTAATCCCACCAACAGTGTTTAAAAGTGTTCCCCTCTCTCCACATCTATGCCAGCAACTGCACCTTTGGGACTTTGTAATGTGTGCTAAACTTACTGGGGTAGGTGATAATCTCAGGGTGGTTTTGATTTGCATTTCTCTGATGATTAAGGACAATGAGCATTTTTTCATGTGTTTGTTAGCCTTTCATCTGTCTTCCTCAGAAAAGGTTCTATTCATGCCTCTTGCCCAGTGATATATGGGATATATAGCCAAGGAAATTCTTAGTAATAAAAAAAAAGCTGGGGGCATAATCTTACCAGACTTTAGATTACAAGTCCATAGTGATCACAACAGCATGGTGTTGGTACAAAAATAGAGACATTGACATTAGGAACCAAATAGAAAACCATGAGATGAATCTAACATCTTACAGCCACCTGATCTTTGATAAACTGAACAAGAGCACACACTGGAGAAAAGGATCCCTATTCAATAAATGGTGCTGGGAGAACTGGACAACCACATGTAAAAGACTGAAATTGGACCTGCACATTTCACCACTCATAAAAACAGATTCAAGATGGATAAGAGATTTAAAACTAAGGCATAAAACAATAAAAATCCTTGAAGAAAGTGTGGGAAAAACACTTGAAGATATTGGCTTGGGGAAAGATTTTTTTTTTTTTCCAAGACAGAGTCTCACTTTATCACCCTCTGCAGAGTGCGTGGGCGTCACAGCTCACAGCAACCTCCAATTCCTGGGCTTAGGCGATTCTCTTGCCTCAGCCTCCCAAGTAGCTGCTCCCAAGTACAGGCACCCGCCACAACGCCCTGCTATTTTTTGTTGCAGTTTGGCCAGGGCTGGGTTCTAACCCGCCACTCTCGGTATATGGGGCCTGCACCCTACCCACTGAGCCACAGGTGCCACCTAACCTGGGGAAAGATTTTATGAAGAAGACTTCCGTGGCAATTGCAACAACAACAAAAATAATTAAAAGGAATTTAATTAAACTGAAAAATTTTGGTCAAAACAGATTGAGAACTGCTGTCTTAAGCCCTCCAGCATCTCTATTTTACTATGACCTCTTCTTCAGGAGAGGGAACCACTTAACAACACTCGAAACTTTCTCTTTCTTCTTGAATAAAATGTCTCTGTTATACTGAGACTTGTGAGGTTACTTTTGCTTTCTATTCATGCTGCCTGTGATGCTCTAGTTTTATTTTCAGTCTCCACCTACTTTTTGCTTTAAATTCTCACTGTTTTTGGTTGAACATTCTGAGTAATTGAACCAGGTGGATTGGGTTCAGGGAACTGGACCCCCAACCACCAACAATAGTCATGATTAAAGATGTAAAAGAGATTTGATTATGTCTGTGACAAAGAATTTAATATATGTAAGTATTTATAATATAATACCAAGAAGTATTAGAATTTTAGGAATTCTATACAGTTCAGAAATAGATATTTATACTATTTATACTATTTTATACTATATTTATACTATTTAAATATAACTTAAATAAAGTTAAATGCCATTTTATATTTGACAATATTTTTTGTATGGTTTAATTTACCAGTAAATCTAATAAGATTTTTCTTTTTTTAGAGACAGAGTCTTACTTTGTCGCCCTCAGTAGAGTGCCATAGTGTCACAGCTCACAGCAATCTCCAGCTCCGGGGCTTAGGCAATTCTTTTGCCTCAGCCTCCAGAGTAGCTGGGACTACAGGTGCCTGCCACAACACCTGGCTATTTTTTATTGCAGTTTGGCCAGAGCCAGATTTGAACCCACCACCCTCAGTATATGGGGCTGGTGCCCTACTCACTGAGCCACAGGTGCCACCCAAATCTAATAATATTTTTTTACTTTTAGTGACTCTATTATTAAAAGTTAGTTTGGACTTGGTGCCTATAGCTCAGCGGGTAGGGCGCCAGCCACATACACAGAAGCTGGCAGGTTCCAATCCAGTCCGGGCCTGTCAAACAATGACAACTGCAACCAAAATATAGCTGGGCATTGTGGCAGGTGCCTGTAGTCCCAGGTACTCAGGAGGCTGAAGCAAGAGAATTGCTTAAGCCCAAGAGGTGTCAGGTTGCTGTGAGCTGTGACATCACAGCACTCTACCCAGGGTGACATACTGAGACTCTGTCTCAAAAAAAAAAAAAAAAAAAAAAAAAAAGTTAGTTTGAGGTTAAAAGAACTGAATTTAGAATTTTGTTTTTTGAAAGTCTGTTAAATATTACAAGTTTAAAACATGTGTTTAAATAGAATAAGTCACTACAAAATAATGAAAATAATGATCATTTATTTAATTAAGACTGGTAGTCATCAGAAGATTTAAAAGCCAATGTAGAAAATTATATAGGTATAAACCTTAACCCCTAAAATTTAGTTTTTCTAGTTAGTAAAAAAATCTAAAGAAAACACAAGGATTATCTTGATAAAGTATGAAATCTTTGTTTCTTTAGACCAGTAACCAAAAAGGTAAGGAAAAATCTTTTGTAGTGTGATAGTTTTTTGTGTGGTTTTTATGGGCAATCCCTTTAGATAACTTGGAAGTTAAGCCTTATGAAAAAGGTCATTTGAATTAGTAAGAGTGTGTCTAGGGCCACGAGTGAACAGTACAGTATAGAGTAATATGAATAATAAGTATTCAAATTTCAAAAACTAGCATTTTGAATAGGAGAACAAATGACTCTTAGTAATAGCATGGGAATTTTTTGGCCTATATTAAATATGTTAGATATGTTAAGAAAGGTCAAAAGTAAAGTATTTATATAATTTTATTAAGAGTAATATTTTAAGAAAATCTTGTTTTAACCAATACTTTTAAATATTATAGTCAATTAAATTACATACAAAACCTTTTAATAGGCTCGGCACCTGTGGCTCAAATGGCTAAGGCACCAGCCACATACACATGAGCTGGGGGGTTCGAATCCAGCCCGAGCCCACCAAGCAACGATGACGGCTACAACCAAAAAAAAATAGCCAGGCGTTGTGGTGGGCGCCTGTTAGTCCCAGCTACTTGGGAGGTGGAGGCAAGAGAATTGCTTAAGCTCAGGAGTTGGAGGTTGCTGTGAGCTATGATACAACAGCACTCTACCCAGGGTGACAACTTGGGGCTCTGTCTCAAAAAAAAAAAAAAACAACCTTTTAATATATTCTTTTATGAACCTTATCCCAACTTCTATAGATTATTTATTGATTTTTTGTTTATTTCTTTGCAGTTTTTGGCTGGGGCCGGGTTTGACCTGCCACCTCTGGTATATGGGGCTGGCGCCCCCCTCCTTTGAGCTACAGGCACTGCCCTTGTATAGATTATTTATAATAGATTTAAGTTTTTTGTTTTGTTTCTAAAATTTCCTTTTTGTCAATAACCAGTTATTTTCAGAGAAAAACTTTTAACATAAGTTTTTTTATAGAAAATTATTTTCTTGGCTCGGCGCCTGTGGCTCAAGCGGCTAAGGCACCAGCCACATACACCTGAGCTGGCGGGTTTGAATCCAGCCCGAGCCAGCCAAACAACAACGATGGCTACAACCAAAAAAGAAATAGCCGGGCGTTGTGGCAGGCACCTGTAATCCCAGCTACTTGGGAGGCGGAGGCAGGAAAATCACTTGAGCCCTGGAGTAGGAGTTTGCTGTGAGCTGTGATGCCATGGCACTCTACCTAGGGTGACAGCTTGAGGCTCTGTCTCAAAAATAAAAAAGAAAATTATTTTCTTTTCTGTTTAATCTTTTTTATTAAAAGTATATTTTTATATTTATTCTCTTTTTACATTTATTTTTCATTTTACTATTAAAAATTACTTTTGGGTGGCACCTGTGGCTCAGTGAGTAGGGCACTGGCTCCATACACATACACTGTGGCTCAGTGAGTAGGGCACTGGCTCCAAGGGTGGCAGGTTCAAACCCAGCCCTGGCCAAACTGCAACAAAAAAAATAGCTGGGCATTGTGGCAGATGCCTGTAGTCCCACTTACTTGGGAGGCTGAGGCAAGAGAATCGCCTAAGCCCAAGAACTGGACGTTGCTGTGAGCTGTGATGCCACAGTATTATACCGAGGGTGACAAAGTGAGACTCTAAAAAAAAAAAATTACTTATAATTTTTATTTAAAAAATTATACTCTGGGGTAGCACCTGTGGCTCAAGGAGTAGGGTGCCAGACCCATATACCAGAGGTGGTGTGTTCAAACTCGGCCCTGGCCAAAAAAAACCTGCAAAAAAAAAAAAAAAAAATTATACTTTGGGCTCAGTGCCTGTAGCTCAGTGGCTAGGGCACCAGCCACATACACTGGCATGTTTGAATACAGCCTGGGCCTGACAAACATCAATGACAACTACAACCATAAAATAGCGGGGCATTGTGACGGGTGCCTGTAGTCCCTGCTACTTGGGAGGCTGAGGCAAGAGGATCACTTAAGCCCAAGAGTTTGAGGTTGCTGTCGGCAGTGACACCACGGTACTCTACCGAGGGTGACATAGTGAGACTCTCTCTCAAAAAAAAAAAAAAAAAAAAGAAAAAAAGAAAGAAGGAAAGAAAGAAAATCTATCATAAACAGCAAATATGAATCCCTTTGATAGAATCAGCAGCAAACGTTCCATGTTAGCAAGATAAAATGGCAAGTTCTCTCTAAGTCTCAAATCATATTTAATTAGTTCTCAATTCAACTGTGAAAATCATGACTAACTGAAATATTTACAAATACTTTTAGGAATAATGTATCTAGGAAGACAGGATAAATTTAGATGGAACTTAAACTTCATAGAATAAAATCAAAATCAAGAGATGAATTGTTTAAGATTAAGTTAATTGTCAAGAAAAAATACCTGTTTAGAAAATATCAATAATTGACTTTTTAAAAAATCAATTTATAATTTAAATAAGGAAGATTTGAGAATGGCCAAAAATACCTTTTGTATTGTTGTTGGTTTCTTTTTTAATTTTTTTTAAATTTTTTTAAATTTTTTTTAATTTCAGCTTGCTTGTTCATTCTTCTTTGTTTGAAGTACTCTTTTTTTTGTTGTTCATTTTCTTCTTCCTCTGGTGATGC
The DNA here is from genome assembly GCA_963574355.1 of Loris lydekkerianus. Taxonomy (NCBI): domain Eukaryota; kingdom Metazoa; phylum Chordata; class Mammalia; order Primates; family Lorisidae; genus Loris; species Loris lydekkerianus. Next base: position 36,999 of record CAUYPK010133422.1, on the reverse strand, counting down.
TCTTTCCTGTTGCCTCCCCAGTAGCCGGGATTACAGAGGCCCACCACAACGTCTGGCTCTTTGATGTTAGTAGAGACAGGGTCTTACTCTACTGCTGCTCATACTGGTCTCGAACCGCTGAACTCAGGTAATCCACCCGCTTCGGCCTCCCACAGTGCTGGGACGACAGGCGTGAGCCACCACACCCGGCCTTTTTTTTTTTCTTTCACATTTTTGAGTGTAGTTTATTTGCTTTTTAATCATTCTATTCATTGCAATTGAGAATGAGAATCTTGGGGCAGTGCCTGTGGCTCAGTGGGCAGGGCACCTGCCCCATATACCAAGGGTGGAGCCTTCAAACTCGGCCCCAACTTCAACAAAAAAATAGCCAGGTGTTGTGGCAGGTGCCTGTAGTCCCAGCTGCTTGGGAGGCTGAGGCAAGGGAATCGCCTAAGCCCTGAGTTGGAGGTTGCTGTGAGCTGTGTGACACCATGGCACTCTACCATGGGCGATAAAGTGAAACTCTGTCTCTACAAAAAAAAAAAAAAAGAGAGAGAGTGGGAATCTTGGGGTCAATATTTTGCAACTTTCTGAGTGCAACATTTCTAATCAAGCTCAGGGGCCAAAGGAACTTCTGTTTCCTGAGGCCTTCACTTCTGCAACAGGCTGATCTCCACTAATTACCCTTACATACCAGACAAAGATTATCTACCAGGCTGTATCCATTTTCACTAGAGCTGCTTTTTTCCTCTCCTTTTTTTTTTGTGGTTTAATTATAAAAGACCAATTGTTAAGGTGAAAGAAAAGCAAGCCTAATTCCATTTTGATATAATTCCTTTTCTTGAGAATCAGTGGGAATGCAAAGCAGGCCTCATTCCATTCTGTTGTTTTGCTACCTTTTTTTTTTTTTTTTTTGTAGAGACAGAGTTTCACGTTATCACCCGTTATTACCCTCGGTAGAGTGCTGGATTCGAACCTGCCAGCTCTGGTGCTTGAGCTATAGGCGCTGAGCCTGACAAACCATTTTTTTTTGGCCTGGGCTGGGATTGAACCTGCCACCTCCGGCATATGAGGCCAGTGCCCTATTCCTTTGAACCACAGGTGCTGCCCTCACAAGCCATCTTTTAATTAATCTGTGAGGTGTTTCCCTATAGGGCTGCTCATGCCTTGGGGGATCACCCCAGGCAACTCCCATTCAGGTTCCTGGTCACCCAGGGATGCCTTTCAGGGAGGAGTAAAATGCCCCTTGTCTTCAGAGCTGAGGAACTCAGTCTCTCATTTAGCTAAGAGCCAGAAGTTCAGTCCTCTTGCAAACATGTAGAAAAGCCAATTGAGATTAACTTTGGAGGAAAAGGCAAAGGTGAAGACCATGCTTAAAGCAAATGAGAAACACCAGAAAAGTCAGCACAAATAACTAAGCACACCAAGCAGTCCCTTTCTGAAATGCAGTCATTCCCAAACAGAGAACACGAGTAAACCACTAGGAAAACATTTTAAGAGAGTGAATCAGCCCCTCCCTCAGAGTGGAGAAGACAACTTATACAAGTAAACAGCACGAAGCTTGGAGACAGGAGCAAATAGCAAAAGAGCCTAGGAGTGTACACTGAGGGTTATTTTGCTAGAGAGTTCACAACTGTTGCTGAAGACCCGAGAACCTCTGCCTACAGCACCTGTCCATCATTTAGCTCTCAATCAGAGAAGACAGTGGAAACAGAATGGGTTCAGGAACCTCGGAACTTTCCCTTGCATCCCTTTCTTCCACAACCTTTGCTGGGGGGTGCACCCCTTGTGGGGGCCATACCCCTTGCTGGGGCTGAGGGAGATTTGAAGGCACATTCCCCAGGAGCCTGTCACCAGGGAATTATAGTCTGGAAGCTGCACTACTTGCTCTTACTGGCTGACAGGTGCCCACTGTCTTAGTCTCAACTACTATAGAAAAAATAGAGTCAAGCAGGGGTCTGATCACTTATCACAAAAGCAGACCTCAAATCCCCAATGACAGTCCCGAAATATGTAGGTGGAATCTCTCTGCCAGGTCCTTGGTCTTAGAAATTCAAAGAATGAACCCACAGAACACGTGAGTTAGTGAAAGGACAGATTATATTGATTGATAAGGGTAGAAAGGGAAGGTCAGAGCTTCTGGCAAGCCAAAGGAGGGTTCCAGAGCAGGTAGCCCATCTGGGCCTTCTGTCTAGGGATTAAAGTACTGCTTTTCGTGCTTTGTGGGAAGGAGTTTGAAGATATGGAATGTTATAATCATTTGCCGCCAGGGGTTTGAGGGCAGAAGTTAATTTTAAAACTGCCCGTGTGGATGACGCCTGTAGCTCACTGTAGGGCGCTGGCCCCATATACCGAGGGTGGCAGGCTCGAACCCAGCCAGGCCAAACTGCAACAACAAAACAACAACAAAAATAGCTGGGCGTTGTGGTGGGCACCTGTAGTCCCAACTACTTGGGAAGCTGAGGCAAGAGAATCGCCTAGAGCCTCAAGCATTGGAGGTTGCTGTTAGCTGAGATGCCACAGCACTCTACTGAGGGCGACAAAGTAAGACTCTGTCTCAAAACAAACAAACAAACAAAAAAAAACCCCCAAAACCCCCAAACTGCCCCTGTGTAGGAATGCAGTCTCCTTTAGGGTGTGTTCTCAGCTCCAGGAGGGGCAGCTTATGTCCAACACTGGTCAGACTGGTTATTATGAGCCTGTTTGGGCCCAAAGAATGTGGTCTGTGTTTAAGCTGGTCTGTGAGCCTGCTTGGACCCCCATAATGGGGGGTGTCCCTGGATCCACTTAAGAGGTTGTAGTGTATAACATAATTCACTTTATAAACCTTCCATCAATCAAATAAGACCACAAGAGGTGTTAGATTATTACCATGTTTTCCCACAAATGATCAAGGGTCTGCTAGATGACAAAGATGAGTTTGGCTTCCATATTTTAGGAAGCTACAGTGTAATCACAGAAACTGACACATAAAGAGGCAATTATTATACAACAAAGTGTTATTTAGTTATAATAATGATATGAATAGAACATGTAAAAACAGGCATGAACAACCAACTGGCCTGTGTAAAGAGTTGGAGAATTACCGCCTGTAAGAGGTGACATGTGAGTTGGTTCTTCAGTGATACATAGGACCGTTACCCATATCCCTGCTCCCTGCAAAAATTTGGTTTCAGTTTTGCCCCAGATTAACAGAGAAGAAAGAAAGAGAGAGAGGTAGGGAGGGGGAGAGAGAGAAGGGCAGAAGGAGAGAGTAGGGCGGGAGGGAGGGAAAGATAAGGTATTTGTGGGATCACTTTATCTAAGCTTGGAAGAAGTTTCTCCCATGCCAAGCATTATATTTTAAAGCCAGTGTGCTCTTTTCTCCAGCGGTATTATCTCTTCATTCAGCCATTTGCTATTGCTAAGGAGCGAACAGTTCACCTTAACATGACTTGGGTTGATTTTGTTGTCTTTTTTTTTCATTAAAAAGCTTTGTTTATAGTACTCTGCTTCAGAAATACCTAGTAATGTGCTTCTGCCTACTCTCTTGATTATATTACCAAAACAAGCCTGATTCTTCAGCTTTCTGGATCCCAGCTATATTATGCAACATTTTTTTTTCTCTTTGTGTTTTATCATTCCCCCAATAAGGAAACTAAATAGGCAAACTGGAAGGTGATGTGTGAAAAGGTGTTTCAGATTCCCAAAACACCAAATTTTACCAAGACAAAACAAATATCTCTTTTTTTTTTCTTTTTTTTTCTTTTTGAGACAGAGCCTCAAGCTGTCACCCTGGGTAGAGTGCTTGGCATCACAGCTCACAGCAACCTCCAACTCCTGGGCTCAGGTGATTCTCCTGCCTCCACCTCCCAAGTAGCTGGGACTACAGGCACCTGCCACAATACCCAGCTATTTTTTGGTTGCAGCTGTCATTGTTGTTTAGCAGGCCCGGGCTGGACTCGAACCTGCCAGCTCAGGTGCATGTGACTGGCGCTTTAGCCACTTGAGCCACAGGCGCCGAGCCTTTTTTTGCAGTTTTTGGCTGGGGCTGGGTTTGAACCCACCACCTCTGGCATATGGGGCTGGTACCTTACTCCTTTGAGCCCCCAAATAAATATCTCTTTAACGTATGTGTTATTACTTGATGTTCCAAAAAGGAAATTTCTCTTATTTAATAACTTTCGGGAGGGTTGCTTGAACAATCTGAATAGTGTCTGTTGTCTGTCTGTCCTCACTCCCTCAAAAATTCCTTTCATATTTTAATACCACTCCTGTGAACCAAATGACTTCTTTTTCATCTGTGGTTCAGGCACGTTCTAGTTGCATGCCAGTGAATTCATTGCCATCTAGACTAATCAAGGCTACAAGCTCAATAAAATTAACCTCATTTCGCATTTATGATATTCTAGTCCATTGTGCATATTTAAACTCCACATTTTTTATTAATGGAAAACATGAACCATGCACTGAAAAAAGCTAAAGATTAGACTCTTTCTGAAATTGGCTCCTGCTTCATTGCTTCTCATTCTGAATTACATTTCTGTCACCAAGAAACACGAATTGAACTTGCATATTATTTCCCAATGATCCAAAATAATACTTTATTTTCTAACATTTTATATAGTGATTTCTATGTTAAAATTTATTCTCCAGAAGCTTATGAACCAGTATAGTCTAAGATTTGTAAGAATTCTGGGTAGACTTTATTAAGCCTGCTTTTGGATATGAGCCGATTTTTACTAGTCCTACTTATACTCCTTATTGATTAAAATTACATAGTTGAACTGCTGTTTGTATATTCAAATATATCTAGAATAGTGGGTTTCTCATTTCTTTCTTTCTTTTTTTTTTTGCAGTTTTTGGTCGGGGCTGGGTTTGAACCCACCACCTCCGGCATATGGGGCCGGTGCCCTACTCCTTTGAGCCACAGGTGCCACCCAGGTTTCTCATTTCTATTTCAGGGGTTTTAGAGAATAAAATGTAAAGAGCTTTATGCTTCTTTAATGAAAGGCACAAGGTAAAATGTAAGGTACTATTGCCCTGAGAAGTGGTGTTTAAATTTTGAGGAGTCATTTATCCCTTTCTTAATCTAATGTAAATTATGAGCTCCCTTTCTAGAAAAAAAATGCTTATGCACACAAAATTTTGTGTTAAATTTTAAGGGATCAAATGATCCTGGGGGTCTCTCATAGTCCAGTCCATAGCCCTGGGGAAAATCCTACTGCACCTTTTCTGGGTACTGTTTATCACAGGTCAGGAGAGATTTAAAGTAGCAGCATATACACTATAACTCAAGTTAATAATTTAACAGAGCTGAATAATGGGACAATAATACATTCATGAAGGTGCAAATTGGTTAATTTATACGCTGTCTCCATGTGGAGCCAGAATTAGACCCAGCAAGATAGTTCCTGAAATATGGTTTAGAAAGTGGTATTGTTCACCTGACAAATATTTATGGAGCTCTAATTTTGTCCTAGGAATTGTACTAGGCAATGAAGGTAAGAACTTTATAAAAGCTCATACTTTGGGGTATGAAAACAAGGAAGTAATAATGTTATTAGATGATAGGAATTATCACAGGATTCATGGAGCTAAAGGACTAAATATGAAGGGTATCTGAATGTGCAAATGAGGGCTTTCTAGGTATAATAATGAATGAATCAGTCCTAAAGGATAAGTAGGAGTGAGCCTTTAGCTCTCACATATATGTTTAAACAGTCAATATTCTGGTTGGGTGTGGTGACCCATGCTTGTAATCCTAGCCCTTTAGGAGGCCAAGGTGGAATGATGACTTGAGGCCAGGATTCAAGAGCAGCCTGGGCATTGTGGTAAGATCCCATCTCTACAAAAAATAAAAAAAAATTAGCTGAAAATGGTGGCCTGAGTCTGTAGTCCTAACTACTTGGGAGGCGGGGGGTGGGGGTGGAGGGAGGCATTGCTTGAGCATAGGAGTTTTAGGCCCTAGTGAGCTATGATCACCCTACTGCACTATACGCTGGGTGACAAAATACCAGGACTCTTAAAAAAAAAAATACATATATAAGCCTTGTTACACAAAAATATATTCCTCTTCCATTCCCTGCTTCCCAGACAAGCCTTTCCAATGATATATATAAATTTTGTATATTTGCCTATATTATATTAAAATAACAAGCTTAGTCTGGTATTTTTAAAGTTTTGCATTTTAAATGGCATTATCTTTTGACATCCCACTAGGTCAGTGAGGATTTTGCTCTACTTAAATTACCCTGTCATCCTGTGCCTTGCTCCTGGATTCACCATAAGCATATGCACACTGCACCCACCCCGCCATGCTACTCTCTATCCTCCCAATTATGTGAATGATTATATTGTGTTTACATTATTTTGATTATGTAAATGCAATTATGTTGTAAGATATGATGGTTTCACCTCTCCTACATATTTTATGTCAATATTTGTCTGGATTCTTTGCATAGTTTTCCCTGTGCTTATTATTAATTCAATCCCAAATTCTACTCCAGAAAAGAGTTTCCTCTCAAGATGTTCAACACATTAATGTATCAATTTTAACCTTGAAGAACTCTGTCTGACCTATTCCCATCTGGGCACTGGTGGCTCTCCAGTTGTATCTCAGCTGTTGTGTTGGGACCTTTTTTTTTCCTATTTCTTTCTTTCTTTTTTTTTTTTTGAGTCAGAGCCTCAAGCTGTTGCCCTGGGTAGAGTGCTGTGGCATTATAGCTCACAGCAACCTCCAACTCCTGGGCTCAAGCAATTCTCCTGCTTCAGCCTCCCAAGTAGCTGGGACTACAGGTGCCCACCGCAATGCCTAGCTATTTTTTTTTGGTTGCAGCCGTCATTGTTGTTTGGTGGGCCCAGGCTGGATTTGAACCCGCCAGCTCAGGTGTATGTGGCTGGTGCCTTAGCCGCTTGAGCCACAGGTGCTGAGCCCCTTTTTCCTATTTCTATCTCTACTTCAGCTAGATGATAAACTATCACCTAAGAAATTGTACCAAAAGATAAACTATCCTTTTTCTTTCATGGCCTTATTTCTCTAGGATAACATGTTCTAACAGCAACCTTAGAAAGAGTACAGAGGAGACAAATTTTATAATCTGGAACATTCTACCTTGGAAATCTTTTTCCTTTAGAATTTTCAGATTATTGATCTCTTTTCTTCTTGCTTCCAGTGTAGCTATTAAGAAGGTTGAAGACATTCTATTCTTAACCCTTTGTGACTTCTTCTTGCTGAAAGTTTGTAAAATTTTCCTTTTATGTCTAAAGTTCTGATTTTTAAAAAACAATAAGTACTTGGTGAGTACTATTGTTCTAAGCACATATTGGGTCATTCCATCTGGAAATACATGCTCAATTCTAGAAAATTTTCTTGCATTATTTATTTTACTATTTTCTTTTCTGTTCCAACTTTCTAAAAGGCCTATTTTTGGATATTGAATCTCCTAGATGTATTAGATTTCTAGGGCTGCTATAACTAATGACAGACTAGGTGGTTTAAAAAACAGAAATTTATTTTTTACAGTTCTGGAGGCTAGAAGTACAAGATCAATATGTTGGCAGGCTTGGTTTCTACGGAGGTCTCTCTCTGTGTCTTGCAGATGGCTGTCTTCTTGCTCTGTCCTTACATGTTCTTTTCGGGATGTTCTCACATTCCTGGGGTCTCTGTTCCCAGATTTTCTCTTCTAATAAGCATACCAATGGAATAGCATTAAGATGGGTGGACTCCCATCCATCTTAATGGCCTCACTGTAACTTAATCATTCTCTTTTAAAGGCCCTATCTCCAAATAGTCACATTCTAAGGTATTGGAGCTTAGGGTTTCAATGCATTTTTTTTTTTTTTTTTTTTGAAACAGAACCTCAAGCTGTCGTCCTGGGTAGAGTGCCATAGCATCACAGCTCACAGCAACCTCCAATTCTTGGGCTCAAGCGATTCTCCTGCCTCCAACTCCCAAGTAGCTGGGACTACAGGAGCCTGCCACAATGCCCAGCTACTTTTTTTTGTGTGTGTCCTTGTTGCTTGGCAGGCCCAGGCTGGATTCAAAACGGCCAGCTCAGGTGAGTATGTGGCTGGTGCCTCAACCGCTTGAGCCACAGGCGCCGAGCCTCAATTCATGAATTTTAAAGGGTGACGTATTTCAGCTTATAATTCCTTGGGCTTCTTACTTTCCATCTCTTGGTCTTTTGCCTCTATGTTTTGGGAGATTTCTTCAAGTTTAATCTTCTAACTCTCCTATTAACTTCATTTCTGATATCACATCTTAAATTACTAGAGTTCTTTTGTTTTCATAATATTCCTTCTCCAAAAGGTATGCTGCTTTTTTTTTTTTTTTTCAGGAATGCAATATATTCTCTGTTAAGAATATTAATAAAAATTGGGTTCTGGGGGTGACCTGTAGCTCAAAGGAGTAGGGCGCTGGCCCCATATGCCACAGGTGGCGGGTTCAAACCCAGCCCTGGCCAAAAATTGCAAAAAAGAAATTGGGTTCTTGGGCACCGCCTGTGGCTCAGTGAGTAAGGTGCTGGCCCCAGATGCCGAGGGTGGCAGGTTCAAACCCAGCCCCGACCAAACTGCAACAAAAAAATAGCTGGGTGTTGTGGCAGGCACCTGTAGTCCCAGCTGCTCCAGAGGCTGAGGCAAGAGAATCGTCTAAGCCCAACAGCTGGAGGTTGCTGTGAGCTGTGTGACACCACGGCAGTCTACCAAGGGCGGTAAGGTGAGACTCTAGCTCTACCAAAAAAAAAAAAAAAAAAAAAAAATTGGGTTCTTTCCAAAAAATTTTCTTCTGCCTGTATAATCTCTATTTTTTCCACTTTGCTGTTTTGGCCACTGCTACGGTCTAAATGTGTCCACTAAAATTCATGTGTTAGAAACTGAATCCCCATTCCTACAGTGTTGGGAGGTGGGACCTTTTGGAAGATGCTGAGGTTGTGAGAGCTCTGCCATCACGAAAGGATTCATGCCACCGTGTAAAGGGTTCATAGAATGGGTTCTTTTACTCTTCTGCCACATGAGGACACAATGTTCATCCTCTATTGCTCTTCTGCCTGTTAGGACGTAGCAAGAAGGCCTTCATCACGTCAGCACCTTAATTTTGAACTTCCTAGCCTCTAGAGAAATTTGTTTTTTATATATTAGCCAGTTTAAGGCATTCTGTTATAGTAGCACAAAATGGACTAAGATAGGCATTATATTATGAATTGCTCTCCTCAGCTGTCTGTTGAGTGCCAGTGGGCAGAACAATTAAAAACTGTTGAGAAACTCCATATCCCTGGATTCTTGCCCATAAACTTCACTGTAGAGCAATGATTCTCAATTTTTACTGTACATTAGAATTACTTAGGAGACGCTTAAAATACTGATTGTCGGGTATAAGTGGTTGTCAGAGTTCTGGGAACGAAGTATGTATGTGATAGTGGCTTGGTAGGGTGAAAGTTGGAGCTCACCTTCAGTATATAAATTTTAATCTCCATTTTCAGTATGGTACCCCACCCATACCATCCCTGTTTTAACATTTTTTTTTTTTTTTTGAGACAGAGCCTCAAGCTGTTGGCCCTGGGTAGAGTGCCATGGCATCACAGGGGTGAGCGGTGAGGGCCGTGGCATCACAGCTCACAGCAACCTCCAGTTCTTGGGCTTAAGCAGATTCTCTTGCCTCAGCCTCCAGAGTAGCTGGGACTACAGATGCCTGCCACAACACTTGGCTATTTTCTGTTGCTGTTTGGCGGGGCCAGGTTTGAACCTGCCACCCTTGGTATATGGGGCCACTCACTGAGCCACAGGCACCGCCCTAAGTGTTGGTTTAAAAGACATCTGTAAGAACACTGAAAATACATTTCACGTATTTTAAAATTTGTCAGTTCCAGTTTCTACAATGAAATACTCATGTTCCCATTACCTGAAAGTATACAATTAAGCCCTTTGGAAACGTATATGATTCTAAAAAAATGAACGCTCTATCAAAATACCTAAAGAGGAAACAAAATACACAGTTATGAATGAAAAAGCTAACACTGTATAGCTGGGTTTTGTGGCGAGCACCTGTACTCCCAGCTATGCAGGAGGCTGAGGCAAGAGAATCGTCCAAGCCCAAGAGCTGGAGGTTGCGATGAGCTGTGATGCCATGGTACTCTACCGAGGGCAACAAAGTGAGACTGTCTCTAAAAAAAAGAAAAAAAGAAAAAGCTAACACTGTTTAATAAAAGCAACAGCTCAGATACCTGAGATGGTGTTGACATCATTGCCAAAGTTCTTAGATCCAAAAAAGCCTGGAGGTCCTTGGTGTAAAGGTGTGGGGAGGCAGAGGGAGCCAAAGGAGGAAAGGGAGACTGAAAAGGGAATGTGTTTTAGAGGATGACTTCTAGGAAAATAGTAGAAAATGATTCCTCTCCATTATCTAGATCTACAAAGTATAGAATTTATGGAAAGAGGGAATTAGTAGTGAATAAATTGTTCAGTGAGGCAGAACAAAGGGTTACCATATTTAATTAGAAATTGCATAATAATATGTATATACACCACAGAGACACTATTAACAACCTGAACTTTGGAACCTTGAGTTCTGGCTACTGCCTAGGAAAGCATAGTTGTTAAGCAGAGTGAAGTGTAAATTTCCTATATCTATATATCCATTTACCCATCAATCAGTCTGTACACTCACCCAATCTCCCTCCTTCCTCCCTTCCTTCATGCAGTCTTCCCCTCTTTCATCCTCATTTATCCTTTCTTCCATTCAGAATTTGAAGAATATTCACTGTAATTTTTAGGTCTACACATTTCTTTTCTTTTTTTTTTTTTTTGTTTTGAGACAGAGCCTCAAGCTGTTGCCCTGGGTAGAGTGCAGTGCCATCACAGCTCACAGCAACCTCCAACTCCTGGGCTCAAGCGATTCTCCTGCCTCAGCCTCCCAAGTAGCTGGGACTACAGGCGCCCACAACGCCTGGCTATTCTTTGGTTGCAGCCGTCAGTTGTTTGGCGGGCCCTGGCTGGATTCGAACCCACCAGGTCAGGTGTATGTGGCTGGCGCCTTAGCCACTTGAGCCACAGGCGCCGAGCCAGGTCTACACATTTCTAAAGACCCTAGGGCGGCTGGTTCAAACCCGGCCAGGCCTTGCTAAGCAACAATGACAGCTAAAACCCAAAAATAGCCTGGCGTTGTGGCAGGCGCCTGTAGTCCCAGCTACTTGGGAGGTGGAGGCAAGAGAATCGCTTAAGCCCAAGAGTTTGAGGTTGCTGTGAGCTGCTGTGATGTCAGAGCACTCTACCCAGGGTGACAGCTTGATACTCTGTCTCAAAAAAAAAAAAAAAAAAAAAGAAACGGGTATGATTTTTCATTCTGATGAGGGCGGTAATAAAAATCTTGCACTCTGCATGCATTAGGCCTCAAGGAATCAATGTGGAAATTTATGAAAAGTTTTTGGTTTTTAGTCTAAGGCCATTATCAAAGGAAAATCAAATAGTATTGTCAATAGCTGACATTTCTATAGCCGGTGGATTTGTAAAACACACACACACACATATAATAAATACAACCTCTGAATTAGCATTGATCATATTTCAGTAAAGTTGAGTATTCAGTGAACTAAGCAACAGACTAATAGAAGATGTACTCCTTGAATGTGTTGGGGGAAAAAACTAGAGGGGAATAAAAGAAAGCTGAAGTCTTCTAGAGGATTAGAGGAGAATGTTTCCTGCTTATTCAGATTGTTGGCAAAATTCAGTTCCTTGTGGTTTTAAGACTGAGGTCATCATTTTCTCATAAGTTTTAAACTGGAAGCTGTTTCCAGCTTTCAAAGGATGTTGCATTCCTTGGCTTGCGGCTTCCCTTCATTTTCAAAGTTAGCTAGGTGGGTTGAGTCCTCAAAGGGCATCTCTCTACCTGGAAAAGGTTCTCCACTTTTAAGAACTGATGTGATCAGATGGGGCACACTCAGATAATCCAGGATAATCTTCCCATCTCCAGGTCTGTGACTATAATTACATCTTACACCTTTTGACAGATAAGGTACCATTCATAGGTTCTGGAAATTATGTGGAAATCCTTGGTGAGGAATCATTATTCTGTCTGCCATAGTACCTAATCTCAAATTTAAGTTTATTGATTTTGTTCTTTTGTTTTTTGAGACAGACTCTCACTCTTTGTCTAGGCTACAGTGTTGTGGCATAAGGCTAATTCATGCTAACTTCAAACTCCCGGGCTCAAGGGATTCTCTTGCTGGTAATACCAGCATAGTATACTGTGCCAGGCTGGTTAGTTTTTCATTGTTTCTATTTCTAGTAGAGACAGGGTCTCACTCTTGCTCAAGCTCTCTTTGAACTCCTGAGCTCAAGCAATCCACGTGCCCTGGTCTCCCAGAGAGCTAGGATTACAGGTGTGAGCTACTGCATCCTGCAATTTATTGATTTTAAATCATCAACTCTTTTACTGCATTCTCCCTCTACCCAGCTCTTTCTCTCAAGTGATCTTAAAACCGAAAATGACAATCATAGCAAAACCATTAGAATGAGATGGAAGCATAGATGACTTTAACTTCATAAAAAGGCTAACACATCATTCTGTCATTTTTACTAAGATGTGTAACCTTTTGGTTTTAACTTTGAAACATTTTATAGAATAAAGAAGAAATGTACCTATGATTTAAATAGATATTAATATTTGGACATTTTTATTCAACTCCCTTTCCTTTTAAAACTCATGTAGTGTACTTTAAAACTATAAGGGAATATACAAACATATATAAGAACATGTATTATTTTTGCATCTTAGAATTTTGAGACATATACTATCAAAACTTTAACAACTTACCTATTGGCATATTGTTTTTATATTCATTTTTATGTATGTAAATCATTTTAACTATTGTATAATATTTCATTGTTTTGAACTACAGGAATTTTATTTTTGAGACAGTCTTACTATGTCACACTCAGTAGAGTATTTGGCATCAGTTCACAGCAACCTCCAACTCCTGGGCTTAAGCGATTCTCTTGCCTCAGCCTCCCAAGCAGCTGGGACCAGAGGCGCCCACCACAATGCCCAGCTATTTTGTTGTTGTTGCAGTTGTCATTGTTGTTTAGCTGGCCCTGGCTGGGTTCGAACCCGCCAGCCTCGGTGTATGTGGCCGGCGCCCTACCCACTGAGCTGAGGGTGCCACCACGGGATATTTTTATCTTTTTTTATTAATTTTTTCAAGATGGAGCCTCTCTTTGACCTCTTGGTAGAGTGCTGTGACATCATAGTTCACAGCAACCTCAAACTCCTGGGCTTAAGCGATTCTCTTGCCTCAGCCTCCCACATAGCTGGGACTACAGGCACCAGCCACAATACCTGGCTATTTTTAGAGACAAAGTCTCACTCTGGCTCAGGCAATCCACCCGCCTCAGGCTCCCAAGTGCTGGGATTACAGGCATGAGCCATCAGGCTGGCCCCTAGAGGGATATTTTAGACAGCACAGGCTGCCATTAGAAAATGCCATAGACTGAGTAGTTTAAATGATGGAAACTTAATTCTCACAGTTCTGCAGGTAGAAGTCTGAGATCAGGGCCAGCACCATTGGGTTCTGGCAAGAGCCGTCTTCCTGGCTTGTAGATGACCTCTTTCTTGCTATGTCTTCACATGGTGGAGAGAACATCTCCCTGGTATCTTGTCCTATAAAGACAATCTTTTCTTATCAGGGACCCACACTCACCACCTCATTTAACCTTAGTTACTTCCTTAAAGGTTCATATCTCCAACTAGTCACATTAGGGGGACACAACTTCAGTGTATAAATTTGGGGAGAGACATAATGCCATCCATAGCAAGGGATGTTTATATTTAGTTTGGTTTTCTCAGTGAAGCATGTGATGAGATCCTCAGCCTGGGCAGGTAGAGGGAATGGCTAGAGGAAGGGGGGAGTGTGAGAAAGAATTTGAGTGGAATTTAGAACTTACAAGAGAAATACAGTAACACTGCTAGGCTCATCTGAGTTTATGGTCGTGAATTTATAATCAAGTCTGTCCAATTGTGTAGTTTTCTTTAGCTTGTTTTTCTGATATAGGAAAAGAAAAGACAAAAATATGAGTTCAGGAACAGAGTTTAGGGAAGTGAGGATAGTAGAAGAAAGAGCAATGTTTTTTTTTTTTTTTTTCTTTTTTGCAGTTTTTGGCCAGGGCTGGGTTTGAACTTGCCACCTCTAGTATATGGGGCCAGCGCCCTACTCCTTTGAGCAACAGGTACCACCCAGGAAAGAGCAATGTTATTGAGAGTTTTACAGGAGAATAATTAGGATGATGTGAAGCATCAGCATAAAGAGAGGTGATCAGAGACAGGTGGTTGTTTTTCAGATTTTGGAATATTTGCATTACACTATTTGTTGAGTACCCTAAATTTGAAAATCTGAAATCTGAAATGCTCCAAAGAACACTTCTCTTGTGCATCATACTGGTACTCAAAAAAGTTTTGGATTTGGGGATAAAAGACACTTAACCTGTATTTATTTGTAATTTATTAAGTTTAAAGAAATACAACTCATTTAAATTATTCCTGAACAATTTATAATTTTAAATAGAAAATTATGATGTACACTACTAAAACCTGAAACAACATATCATTACTTTATTGTAACTCAAGGTTAATATGTACCATTTACTTTATTTTAAATCAAGTATTAGCAAACGGCAACATGGGGATACTTATCAGCTCTACCACTTACCTACACATAATTTATGTAAAAATTTTAAGTATTTTTCTTCATGGTCATGTAATAAAGACACTTCTAATCTTATCAGCTGATGTTTTCACGTAATACCAATTAATTTTATTAGCCTGAAGAAACTAAGTAAAACATGGCCAAAAGTAATCATCATGCAATTATAAAACAATTAGTATAACAGAATCAACTAGTATTTATTGAGCACCTCCTATCTTCCAGGACCTAAGATGTTACCTCACAGAAACCTTAAAACCATCTTAGTTTTTGTCATCCTTAAAATGGAAAATGGTATTTTCCATTTTGCAGATGACAAAAACTAAGACTGACAAGAACTTGACAATCAATATAATTAAATACGTGTCACATTGGGGGATACAGTTTCAGAATTTATACACTGAAGCTATATCCCCCAATGTGACACGTATTTAATTATATTGATTGCCAATTTTAAGAAAATATATTTTGCACATTTGTGCTATTACTAGAAAGACTTTTTTTTGAGACAAAGTCTCACTTTATCACCTGTGGTAGTGCCGTGGAGGCACAGCTAACAGCAACCTCAAACTCTTGAGCTCAAGTGATCTTCTTGCCTCCGCCTTCCAAGTAGCAGGACTACAGGTGCCCACCACAACCCCCAGCTATTTTTTTAGAGATGGCATCTTGCTCTTGCTCAGACTGGTTGCAAACCCCTGAGTTCAGGAGATCCCCGCAGAGTGCTAAGATTAAAGGAATGAGCCGCTGCACCTGGCTTTTACTACAAAGTCTTTACTTTTATATTTTTCTTATATTTCTGTGGTCATAAGCAGTGTATTTTTATTTATATCACTGCCACTTCTCTCCTTGCCTTCCTAGAATCATCACCATTTAGCTACAATTTCTAGCTGATAAATTTGATAAAATATACACAAGTGTACATAATTTTGGTATTAATTTTGGTGTATGTAGATCATTTAAACTATTATATTACACATATATAATATGTCTTTGTTTTGCATTATAGGGGTGTCTTAGCACAGACTGCCACTACAAAATACCACAGACTGGGTAGCTTAACTAATACAAAGTTATTTTCTCATAGCTCTGGAGTAATACAGTATTACTATATTATTCTGGAATTTTAGAATGACACAACCGCACACTTCAAAAGTTATGCCTGTTAAACTATGATTTCCAAAATATAATACATATATTAAAAATTAGCTTCATTAAAATTTTTGGTTTATAAATATATCAATGTCAAGAAGCTTAAGGGTGGTGCATTTTGACAATTAGCAACATGTAAGGTAACAAAATATACTCTTTTAAGCTTGAAGCACCTCTTGCAAAACTGGGCTTATGGGTGATTCCTTATTTTAGTTTAACTAGAACAAAATTACAAAAGGTGTATTTTACTTTATATTACAGATATGTAACCATAGCCAGAAAGTCAAATAATACAGAATTCAATATTGAGGATAATCCAATAGTTAATATTAACAAATTCTAGTCAACTTCTAGTATTTAGTACACATTATCTTAAAGAAAAAAATAAAAGTAACTTAATAGAAAGGGAAGGAACAAGGAAGAAAAACAGACTATTAGAGATCTAGTAAGTCTTTTTATTTTACAGATAAAGAACTGGGGCTCAATCTTGATAAGTAACTTGCCTAGCTCATATATTGGTGTATGATTGGTGTAGGACTGATTCCTAAACTTGATTTCTATTGCAGGCTCTTTTGACTTCTTTTGACTTTGTTCTATTGCAGGCTTCTTTTGACTTCTTTTGACTTTGTCTTCTCATGTTATGAATAAATCATATTACTTATTCACCATATTTTAACTTTAATCTGGAAAATTATCAAGTAATAAAACTTTCTCTCTAGTCCAACTCTGGTTTTTCTAAAAAAAAAAAAAAAACACTGTAAGAAAGGATGCAGTTTATAACATGAGACAATTCTTGTAGGTTCATTAAGATGTGATCTCTATACAGGAAAAAGTTCACTTTTCTGTATAGTTTACTAATCTGCTTTGGCTAGGAAGGCTTATACAACAGTCACAGCTTTAAAACCTCTTTATATCATAGTGACTTCATATGTTGTAAAATGATTTTCTATAATCTTGACATTTTCTTCAGATAGCCATTTTTCCTCCTTTAGCTGCCTGATAAGAGCTTCCAAAGACTTCAATCTTCCTAGAGTTTGCTGCTCTTGTAGCTCAAGAAGAGTTATCTTTGAATGTAGCTTAGAGACTTTCTGCCAGAGATGCTCCTTATTTGCATCTTGCCTGCAGTAAGAATGTTCAATTTGTAAAACTTCTGTCCCATAATCTACATCCTTATACAAGGAGTCTTCAAAGTCTGTGTCCTCCATTTCCACAGTTTCTTTTTGGGCAGATATGAAAGAATTAACTGCAGGTTTAGACTTTTCTATAGGTACAAAAATGGCAATAACAGATTCTTTATTTGTGTTTAATTCTTCAGCTGTTTGATTAATTGTGCTGAATAAGAGTGGCATTTCTTGTGTTGTCTTTATTTCCACAGAATTATTTGTAAAGCTTGGTTTATCAAGATGGTTGGTAGTTATTTCAAGCACTTCCTGGGTTTCCAAAGACGGTTGAACACCTTTTGAATTTGAAGTTGTCAAAGTAACAGTTGTAGAATTTAGATTCTCAAAAGATGTGTGAAAACCACCTATACCTATATCTTGGTTAACTACTGTTTCCAAGGTAGAGTCTGGTTTTTTGGTATCTTGATTAATTATATTAAGAGTTAATACATTATTTTGTACACTTCTTGTTTTTGGAGCTGGTGGTCTCACGAAAGCAGATGAATCAAGTAATTCTGCACATTCAGGGAGAGTATTTTTGTTCATTATATCTTTCCTTGCCTCATTTAATGCAAATGATTCTTCTGACTTGACTTTTAGGCATATTTCTTTCTCATCTTCCAATTTTTTCTTCTGGGATTTTTTTTTGGAAGACTCTTTTGCCTAGAAAATAATATTTTTAAAATCTGAAAAAGATACCCTTTACAGGCTTATTCTCCTATTGGTTAGTTCTGACTGTAACTTGGAGCAGTATACTGGCTAAGCAAATTTATTCAGTTTAAAAATGTTGTTAAGTATATAAAAAATATACCTCGAAAGTGTTTTTTTAAAAAACATTAATCGCATTTATGACAGAAACATTTCAGATCATTCAAAAGACTAAGAAGAAAGCTTATTAATGTATGTTAATAACTTAATAATGTATCTTTTCCTTCTCTTGAACTGTGCTTCCTGACAATTTAAATTTTTAAAAAGTTATCACACCTTTAGGAAAAGCACAAATTAATGTTTCTTTTTTCTCAAGTATCTGTTTTCCCAAGTTATCTTTCCCTTTTACTTTCTCCACCTGATCACCTGCCACAGTATACTCTGCCACCCTGCTCAGCATTACCCAGCTCCTCTATCCTAATACCTACCTGGCTGTCTTCAGGCAAAGAAAATATTGTTGGAACTGCAGTTTGTTTTAAGTATCGAATACCCCATCTGATGTCAAGGGAGTCAGGAGTAAAATGGTCACTACATAGAAACTGGTATTTACTGGGAACCCACGAATCTCGCTTCATATTCTTTAACCACTTTTCAAGTCTTTCCTTGTCATGTAGAGGAAACCTGAAATTAAAAAAAAAAAGGGGGGGGGGACTTTGGTATAGTTTTATAATTTTGCCACATTTCAGGCTTACATATCTAAGCAACCTATGAGTCAAGTGCTGTAAGAGCAATATATTCATCCTTACCAAATAAGACCATCTTCACAACTGCTATCGTGTCTGCAATGAAAGAACTAAAATATAAGATAAGTAGCCAAAGCTTCTGTCTGAGAAGAGCCGAACATAATTCACAGTACCTTCAAGTAAAATATATGTTTTCTTGTAAAGGATAAAAATCTATTCATATTATCTATGAATTATGTTCCATTTTAATTTTGTTGTATAGTTTGTCTAGAATGAGTCAAGAATCTTGTATAAATTATAAATTCCTATTCAAATTCAGACTATTGAATACACTATTTCATACTATTAAAGTTATAATACTCAAGTCACATCTTTGACTTTTCCAATTACAAGAGATGTAAGATACAATATACAAAATAACAAATGTTACTGGTATATTTTGGGTATTGCAATTTTAATAGTCCTTTCCTTTCTTAAAATGTGTATACATTTTTCTGGCACCCTCCATATTTTTAAAACAGAAAATGTTATTTCAAACAAATGGTTTAGCTAAATGAAAGGAACATTCTTATAAGACTAATAGTATTTTATTCTCTTTACTAGCATCTGCCTCAATTTTACCCATATGTAATTTAGTCTATCTAGTACTACTAGATTTCTATAACCGATGGAGTGGGAACTCCAAAATTCAAGTTCAGAAAGAGAAACTCTGTAGCAAGAAAAGAACCATGTTAAAAAGAATAGACACAGATGTTTTGTATGTAATAAATCATATATAAAAGAGAAAAGCAAGACAGATCTCCATACATGTTGTTTCCGTACTGATAAGAACCTGATTTAGAATTGGTTCTAACCTATCGGAATGTGCTTTAAAGGCAAAATTGGACTAATGGCAGAATTTGACAAAAAACATTTTCTTACTAAGTATGTTTGTGTTAATGTATATTGAACAATAGTTGACAGTGGTTTATATTTCATTTAATAATTTCCAAGAATGCAGTCCAAGACATATACTACATAACAATTTCTTGTTTTATAAAAATAGTAACAATATAAAATTTCTCATATCTAGTGTAGCTGTTATATATTCCCTCTTAGGAATACATAATATACTACTTTAGTTTATGCTTTAAAGTAGCATGATTTTTCTAAGTTTTGATAACTTTATAAGATACTCTGGAAAGTCTGGGTACTTGGTAGGAAATTGTTTTTAATTCTGATATCCTTACAAAGAAAAATCAGATGAACTACCTTTGGAAGTTCTCACCATAGAAACCATACATGTTTTGCCCGGGGGCAGGTTTGAACCCGCCACCTCTGGTATGGGGCTAGGGCCCTACTCCTTAGAGCCACAGGCGTTGCTCCATGTTTTGAAAATATTTTGAACTTACACACATCAGTAATATTTTGAACTTACACACTTAGCTTGTAAGTACAACAGGCATAACCAGAAAAGGTATTTAAAGGCACTAACAAGTGTCTTTTGAGAAGACCTGAATTCTGCAAGCCATAGGTAAGATCATAACTTTTGTTACATCTAAAACAAAAATATGCCTTTTATAATATTGTTTACATAATTTTTTTTTTTTTTTTTGGAGACAGAGCCTCAAGCTGTTGCCCTAGGTAGAGTGCTGTGTCATCACAGCTCACAGCAACCTCCAACTCCTGGGCTCAAGCTATTCTCCTGCCTCCACCTCCCAAGTAGCTGGGACTATAGGCGCCTGTCACAACCAACGCCCAGCTGTCTTTGGTTGCAGCCGTCATTGTTGTTTGGCAGCTCAGGCTGGATTCAAACCTGCCAGCTCAGGTGTTTGTGGCTGGTGCCTTAGCGGCTTGAGCCACAGGTGCCGAGCCTACATAAATTGTTATATAAGGATGCCATTTGCAAATTAAAAAATACACTTTATGGATTTCCTAGGTAACTGGATTTCATTGATTCTTCAATAGGTAAATCTCTAATATAGAATATGTTTCCTGAATACTTTATTATCTTGATATTGGTTCAACTTGTTAATTTTGTTTGTCTTATATAATTCTCCAGAAAGCATAAGACAATCACAGTATAAACTGGATATTATATGTATACATCAACTGAATTTCCAAATGCATGTAAATTTATATTATAGCTTTGTTATAATGTTCATATGAATAAATTCTTCAAGTTTGGTGCTCTTGGAGAATAAAACTAAAGCAATTTTATCTTGTGGACTACCCACGGAATTTTAAAAACCCGCAAAATTTTAAAAAATCCCATTTGCACTAAATCTCCATTTTGAGGAAAAATATCTTTAAAATTCATTTAGCATTATTATTTTCTTTCTTTTTTTTTTTTTTTGAGACAGAGTCTCACTTTATCCCCCTCAGTAGAGTGCTATGGCGTCACACAGCTCACAGCAACCTCCAGCTTCTGGGCTTAGGCGATTCTCTTGCCTCAGCCTCCCAAGTAGCTGGGACTACAGGCGCCCGCCACAACGCCCGGCTATTTTATGTTGCAGTTTGGCGGGGGCTGAGTTTGAACCCACCACCCTCGGTATATGGAGCCAGCACCCTACTCACTGAGCCACAGGCGCCGCCCTAGCATTATTATTTTCTTAAAAACATTAACTGTGAGGTCCACAAAGACTGTTTTTAGTCTGGGGTTATGCCCCTGTCCTCCCCCAATATCAAAGGCCAAATAAATCTGGGAAACATGAGGCTAAAACAAGTTCAACACAATCTTCTGCTAGAAATCAGAGCTAGAGCCATCAATATAGTAGTAGCATTTCCCTATCAACTAAAGGTGGATTAGATTTTCTTCCTTTCCAAATATCCGTTTGCATCTTGAGGAAAGGCTCCAAAGGCTTCAAATCCTGGAAATACTACATGGTGTGAGTTACTTGGGGTTTTCAATTTTTTCCCATTATTTAAGGTGATCATTTCATCACTAGTGAACGAGAGCCTCAAGTCTAAAAGAAAGACGAGCTTCGCCAAATAACTGGAGAAAATATGAAAAAAGGAAAATGCAACAAGTTTAGCTCTAAATGGATTTTTATTTTTTTTTTTTTGAGACAGAGTCTCACTTTGTCGCCCTTGGTAGAGTGCCGTGGCGTTACAGTTCAGGGCAACCTCCAGCTCTTGGGGTTAGGCGATTCTCTTGCCTCAGCCTCCAGAGTAGCTGGGACTACAGGAGCCCACCACAACGCCTTGGCTATTTTTTTGTTGCAGTTTGGCCGGGGCTGGGTTCCAACTCGTTAAATTGGGGCCGGCGCCCTACCCACTGAAGTACAGGCGCTGCCCCTAAAGTGATTATTTTTAAATACAAGAAAAAATGGAGTATTATACATTTGTTGATTATGGTAGGCTTTTCATGTATGTTAAGCACATACCACCTGCAAGTTCTGTTTTACCTCTTTACAAGCTAAGTGTGAATTACATACTACTACTATCTCCACTTTACAGACGAGATCTGAGGCACTAACAGCTTAAACAACTTGTATAAGGTCATTCAGCTACAAAGCAGCACAAGCAGGATTTGAATCTATTAACAGATTAGATTCTTAATTAACATACGACACTGTTGCTCTGTTCTTCTGAATAAAAATCAGTACTTCAATAGCTTCACGGAGACATTCTGTAGCTCAATTCAGAATAACACATACCGTGCCCTCTGTACCAATGAAGAGTATGCACGGCTCTAAGTTTATAATTCCAGTTCTGACACTAAATTCTCAAGTTCGGTTAATCTTTCTGGGCCTCAGTTTCCGCAGGAGAAAGATGGGATTATATTATACCTGTGCAGCCTAATTTACAGGGAGTCTAAATAAACTTTGAGCGCACCTTCACATTTCACAGGTTTGATGTCTCCTAAATGGGGGTTAACGTTTCAATAAAAAGAGTTAAGGTGAGACGAGGAAAAGGCTCTGAAAACCAGAGCACCGCGCAGTTTACTCTTAACTACTTTTAAACACCCCAACAGGCCATGTCTCGCCAATCAGCCCAGCGTTCTTGCTCACGCAGGACGTGAGCTAAACTGAACTGAACTTCATGCCCTCCTCCCCTGCAGTGATCACGTACGAACCGCTGAGGACTAATTTTTAGAGCAGACGGTAGTAGCAAGACAGTCCAGAGGCCACAGAAACCCAGTCCAAGGCTAGGCTGATGCTTCTGCTGCATGGGCAACTTACGGGTAGAAACTCAGCTTCCGGTCTTTATTGTTTCGACTCCGGCGGTTCTTACAGCAAATCGCGGCGCAATAACGAGGCATTATTCCCGTGAGGATCCGGGAGACCCGGACCAGCGAGCCTCACCGTGGAGGAGTCCTAAAGTCTCGGTCGCCTGATCCACTGCGCCTGCGCCGGAACCCTCCCGGGTAAAAGCCACCACTACCATCCACTCACTTCCGCCTCCGCAGGCTTCAGCCCGGCCTTTTCCGGGGTTGGGGCCGGAAGTGACGCACAGGCTGAGCGGCAACAACAGTTTTCCACGTGCGCGTAGGGCGCCAGGGTCAGGTGGGGAGGCGAGAGCCAATGAGGAAGCGTTTCGTGTAGATCTTTTCCTGAGGCGGAGGCTTTTGCTGAGGCCGCCCGCCCGACCGAGCGCGCCGAGAGGGAGTCGGAGGCGGCGGTGGCAGGAGGCGCGCGAGGTCGGTGTGCGAGCGTCAGTGGGGCGCGCGCCGGCTCCGGGAGGCCGCGGAAGCTGGGGTGAGGGGCTGAGCCCGAACAGCCGAATAGAGCCGGTGGTCAGCACGGCCGGCGCCCCCGCTCAGTGGAGAAGCCCCAGCAGCCTGAGGGTGCGGGTGAGGGGCGAGGCCGGGGTCGTGGGGAGGGGAGCCCGAGCGTCCCGGGAGCCGAGGCCTGTCTTTGTTGGCCCACTCGGCCCGGGTGTCGCTCGCAGTCGCCTTAGTGGCTTGGAGCGGAGTGTTCTGGAAGGGGATAGAAGGAAGGGGACAGCCGAGCCACGGAATAGTGCGTTTTCGGTGTTGGCTGGCTTTCTCGGGCGTCGGACAGCTCCTCCCGGGGCTGGACCCGGGCCGCGAGGAGCCCCGTCGGCGGGGCCTGGGCAGACAGCGCGTGTGCCTGTCGCCTTCGGGTTAGGGGGAAACGGGCCACCTCTGCCCGCCGCCGGCGCTGGGGAGCGAGGCCCAGGCTGCTGGCCGGCGGGCCGCCTGGGGAGTGAAAAGTCAGCATATTACAAAAGTTAGTCTGTTAAAATGTGGTCAGCTGTTCAACTCGAAGACGTGGAAAAACGCTCTTTAAACCCAGTAAGGCGCCTGTCAGTTTTAGGTCCGTCCTTCAGGGAGCGACCTGCAGTTTGGGCAGGGTACAGGCTGCGCTCCGTTTGCGTTCTTTAACCCGGGAGGCTGTACTTGGTCCTGGGCTCCCGTGACTGTGAGTAAGTCGCTGGAAAGAAGTAATCCACCTGGTAATTACACTCAGAGACGGCCACGGGAGAGGAAGGCAGGCAGTTTCCACAAACCACAGTGGCTTTTCGTCAGCCTCGTTAAGCCATCAGCGGTTATTAAGGACTCCTGTGGTGCAGGACTCAACAGGATCCCTTCCTTTTGACTCTTACACCATTAAGAATAATACTGTCAAGAATTCTAACCTAACCATTTTTTAATGGTTTAAAAGGAAGAGAAATATTTTAACTACTGAGACGTTTGTAAGTACAAACTGAAGTACAACCTATTCGAGTTCACTTTTCTGGAGGCCTTAGCAGACGTCTTCTATTTTATCAGTTATGAGTTTTAAACAATTTATCCATGCTTCTTAGTTAAACATTCGAGATTTTATATTTGAAAAAAAAAAATGTTCTATTTGTATCGTCAGTGTTAGTAATGTGCTATTAAATTCTCTTTTTGTAGTCCTTGGCTTGGCTTGCTGAAATGAGAGCTAAATTCCAACTTTGTTAGGGAGAGAAGATTACTGCTAACCTAGATACACTGTTCTGTTTACCTTGGTGAAGTCTCCCCTTTTTTCTAGGAAGTTAAACTATTTTATTATCCCCTCAGAATATGAATCCTTGAAAGAAAGATTGAGATTCTTTAAAATAATATTTGGACCCCCTCCCTCCCCCCCCTTTTTTTTTTTAAATAACTTGCATATGATGAGTCTTCACTATCATAAAAATCAGTTACTGAGAAGTTTGTTGTCTTGTGTGTGGCTGAAGTATTAGTGGAAAGGTGAATGCAAGAAAGATTTTTCTCAATTTCATTGAATTATATTTAGTGTCAACAAGGTCAAGCCAATTTGGGAGGTATGAAATCTGTATAAATGTAATAACATGTGAACAGGTACAAGATAAACTGTATGCTTAACATTTTTATATTGTGTTAGGTTTATCTTCCTTGGAACCCAAAGTTTCATTGGGTTTCTTATTTTTTTTTAATTGGACTTTTAAAGGAAAAATCTTTTAAGATGAGCTCCATGGATAAAATTTGTTTTCTTTTTTAGGATATAAGAAATGGCTACTCCCCAGTCAGTTTTCATCTTTGCGATCTGCATTTTGATGATAACAGAATTAATTCTGGCCTCAAAAAGCTATTATGATATCTTAGGTGTGCCAAAATCAGCATCAGAGCGTCAAATCAAGAAGGCCTTTCACAAGTTGGCCATGAAGTACCATCCAGACAAAAATAAGAGCCCCGATGCTGAAGTAAAATTCAGAGAGATTGCAGAAGGTAAATAAATGACTTATCTCTGAAGTCTTATGGGTATTAACTAGTAAAGAGAATAATAGCTAAGAAGTGTGTATAGAAGAAGGAGAATGCTAGCTAGGAAGTGTGAAGGTTTTGTGGAGATGGGTGGGAGAGTGGGATTTACATTACACATATTGTGAAATTCTCTTAGATTATTTTCTCTGGACATAAATTATTCAAATGAACGAAGGATAGTAGATAATTTTATTGGTATAGAGATATAAAAATGTTGAAAATCTATTTCATTCTATTTGTAAAAATCACTTTTTGTGACAAAAGGAATTTTAGCTACCCCAAATTTTTATCAAATAACTTACAAAACACCGTATTTTTCAATTTTGATTAAATCTGAAAATTTTAAAATAGATACTAAAATGCCTTATTTTCTTCTTAATGTATGTTTCAAAGTCATATTTGTCTTTAAAGAAAAAGTTGAAGCAAATTTTGACTTAAAACTTGTTTGAAAACATTGTACTTCCTGATAATCAGTGATTATTGGTGGGTAGATGTAATTAGAATTAAATATTTACTACATGAGTAAGGAAGTGCAAAAATATCCTAGTTCTTATTAATTGCTTATATTTTACTGTTTAATTCTTTAATACAAGTTAATTGTTTCACACAAATATGAAGATTAAAGAACTTCATCATTGCTGCCAACATGTTTAGCAGTAGCATTCATTTAATGTTTATTGGTATTTACTAGAGGTGGCATTGTGCTAGCTGCTAATAATACAGTAGTGAATAAGACAAAAAGTCTATGTCTTGTTTTATAGCTTTTCATTTTAATTTAATGCTTATGTTTATAGCATTTTGGTTTTACTTTTGAAATTCTTCCCTAAAATTATAGTTGAATTCACTTATTTGAAGAGGTTTGAATATATGTAATTTTGAATGTTTTGCCTTCAGTTACTAAAGTATTTCTATCTTTTTCAGCATATGAAACACTCTCAGATGCTAATAGGCGAAAAGAATATGATACAGTTGGACACAGTACTTTTACTAATGGTAAAGGACAAAGAGGTAGTGGAAGTCCTTTTGAGCAGTCATTTAACTTCAATTTTGATGATTTATTTAAAGACTTTGGCTTCTTTGGTCAAAACCAAAACACTCGGTCCAAGAAGCAATTTGAAAATCATTTCCAGACACGCCAGGATGGTTCTAGTAGACAAAGGCATCATTTCCAGGAGTTTTCTTTTGGAGGTGGACTGTTTGATGACATGTTTGAAGATATGGAGAAAATGTTTTCTTTTAGTGGTTTTGACACCACCAATCGGCACACAGTACAGACTGAAAATAGATTCCATGGATCTAGCAAGCACTGCAGAACTGTCACTCAACGAAGAGGGAATATGGTTACCACATACACTGACTGTTCAGGACAGTAGTTCATTTTTTCTTTGTTCTCACTAAACTCAACTAATTGATTCTTCCTCAGTATCTTTGATGCAAAACAATTTTCTGTGAATGATTTTGACAAGTGCATGATTTCACTTTAAACAACTTGATGTAACTATTTGTTTTTGACAGATTCAGCAACATTCGACTTGTAGGCAAAATGTTCATTATTTCCCTATTAGCAAAAGGTTCTTTTTTCTCTACCTGCCCTTGAGCTGATTAATGTGGCCAGTTTTATTACCAAGATAAATTGGGTTTGTCTGATATATATTTAAAGATTAAACTTTAAAAAGTTATAGTAGATTTAAAATGTGTGAATCTGAATGATTGTTGCAGTGCAACCCTTACTAATGTAAAATTGCATGCTCTATAGCAGCTGTGACTTGGGTTACTAAATGTATGTGAAATTGTGTATTTGAGTCAGTCAGCAAAGGAGAACAGGATCTTGGTTAATAGCCACTGAAAGCTTTAGAAAGGGATGGTTTAATATTTAACACGGAACCATGCTTTTCTATAAAATTGGTATAAAAAATGATTTTATTGCTCATGGTTTTTTGGGCTGGAAAAAAGTTGAAAACATGAAATATTGCCAAGAGATTGTTACCTGTTTTGTCCTTGGCTAAAAATGATTTTGTAGTGTTGAAATCATAGCTACTTACGTGTCTTTCACATTTTTCTTAGTTGTCTGCACTCTAGGTCTTTATAAAGTTTGTGTGTGTAGTTCCTCTTCTTTGTAGTCACCTTTATCTAGAGATTGACTAATACCTCATTCTGTTTGTAAAAGCAGCCAGTAATTTCTGTGTAACCTTATGTGCAATATTTTTAAATCTTAGGAAATGTGTGCTTTTGTTTTTGTATAGACTTTTCTTTAGTTCTGCACTTTTCCACGTCATACTCCGTATGAATATTAATCCTATGGGTACCTATTAAAACTAGCAAATGTCTCATACAACAGTGTGTGTGAGTGAGAGAAATACAAATATTTACAACCTGATATTCTTTGTTGTTGTTTTATTATTAAAAGTTTATTAAGCAGTGCCAGAGGCATGGAGGATCCATAGCAGTGGGGCAATGCTTATCAAAGGCCATGTTCCTGGAGTTACTTTTGGCTAATCTGAAAACCCTGATAGGATCTTGTTTGATTGCTACTGGTAATTTCTGTTGCTTTCATATCCTCCTCATAAACTTTGGTGGCTTGAAGATTTTGTTAATTATGATTTTGTTATATTTGCTTGGTAGGAACAAATGTTGTGCCATCAGTTCTTTCCTCTTTAGGCCAGGTTGGGAAAAAGCATAGACTTTGCATGAAGCTAAGTCTTTTAATCTTTAATTTGAAGGCTGTTAAGAAAATATATTTATGTACCCTACTTATTTCCTGGAATATCTTGCATTTTGGGTGTATAGCATATTAGAACAAATGAGGCCAAAAAATAGAAAAGATTTTCTCAGGGTTCGGTAATCTTCTCTTTTTTGACCTACCTTTTTGGCTCCTGGACATAATTTTTGCAAGCAAAAATGGATTTTGAATGATTCAAACTTAAGATACAAACCAAATATCAATGTAAATGGTCTACAGGTATGTGTGTAAGGAGTCTGACATAAGCAATTAGAAATTAGACTAGGAAATAATATAATTTCCCCTCTCACTTTAATTTTTTCTTTATAGTTTTATACAGATTGTACAAAGAAAATGGGAAACTTCTGTAATTGAAGAAATAACTAATAAAATAGCTTAATCTTTACCCCTACACAAGTGACCATCTATGACATTTATCCACACAGTAGGTTTTTTTTTTTGCAGTTTTTTGGCCAGGGCTGGGTTTGAACCCACCACGTCCAGTATCTGGGGCTAGTACCCTACTCCTTGAGGCACAGGCACCGCCCTATGACATTTATCAAAGTGATTTTATTTATTTTTATCCTGGGAAAATAGTAATCTTCAGATTATGACTTAAAATCATTTTCTGATTTTAATATCAATTTTAAATTCAATGAATTTAATTTCAGTGTTTCAGGGTTTACTGTGTCTTAGATGCAATGGGCATGCAAATTGGCATGTGATGAAATTAGTTCCATGAGTATTCATAATCATCCAAGGTCAATTAAGAATTTGTATATTCCTGGTTTGCCGCCAGCCAGATAGACCTGAGCTGGCAGGTTTCAATGCAGCCCAGGTCCGCCAAACAACGATGGCTGCAACCAAAAAATAGCTGGGTGTTGTGGCGGGTACCTGTAGTCCCACCTACTTGGGAGAGGCGGCAGGGGAATCACTTGAGCCCAGGAGTTGGAGGTTGCTGTGAGCTGTGATGCTACAGCACTCTACCCAGGGTGACAGCTTGTGGCTCTGTCTAAAAAAAAAAAAAAAAAAAAAATTGTATATTCCTGAGGTAGTTTTTTAAATTTTCTGAAAGATTTTTGTTGAATACACTAGAGGAAAGTGAGATCATTGCCAAGCAGAATAAAGAGGATATTGGTACAAGCAAGCAGTAGGTCTCTAAAGAGCGGTGGTTCTCCGCCTCCCTAATGCCTCCTAATGCCGCCACCCTTTAATACAGTTCTTCATGTTGTGGTGATCCCCAACTATAAAATTATTTTCGTTGCTACTTAATAACTAACGAATCGTAATGTAAATATCTGATATGCAGGATGTATTTTCATTGTTACCAAGGGGTTGCGACCCACAGGTTGAGAACCCCTGTGAGGGACAACAGTGGAATAGGGAGACCATTTGGAAGCTATTTCAATATTCCAGGTTGAGAAATTGTTGCAGCCTGTGCACCACACCGGGGTGATAGTGGAAGTGGTGGGAAATGGTTATATTCTGAGGGTGAGCAGAGACAAATTCTTACTTTGCACAGTCAAGGCGAAACCGGGGCTTAACTAGGCTGTTAAGCCTGAGTGCTTTGGAGGTGAAAGTCCAGTGCTCAGAAGCTGGTCATGGGGCTAGCGTGTGCAAACACACCATTGGTAAGTCCTAGGAATCTCCGTGGCTGTGGTTTCATAAGATAAGGTCTCGGCCTCCAGGTGATTTGGGCCTCCAGAGAGCAGCAGAACAATCAACCTTTTCCCACAACGGGTCTTATGACTTAGCGGCTTACAGGAAAAATGGCTAATGGCATGTTTTTCCGGGACTACTAATTTTAAATGTAATAGAATGGGTATGAATTGATCAGTAGATTAGCAGATTCCAGGAAAGGATTAATTTGTCCTTACAATATACATATGAAGTGATTGTATGTTTATTGATTAACAGTGTGTATGTGCAGAACTGGCTATTTAAGCCGGATCAGAAATAAAAGAAGTTTGTCATTGACCACCCGGAAGGCCCTTGCACAACAGGAATTGCTTATGGATTAAATGTAAACAAGAAAGAGGAAAAGGAATGATTGTATGCTTCATGTTCTGAGTAACTGGAAAGATCAAGTTACCTTTAAGATAATGAAGGCTGCAATGAGAAAACTCATAAAAAGGAAAATCAGAAGTTCAGTTTGGACCTGCAGAATTTAAAGTGAGTTAGATGGATGGAGATTATCTGGAATTTGGGAGAGACCTGAGCTGAAAATGCATATTTTGGAATTACAAAAATTTAGGTGATATTTAAAACTTATGAGGCCAGATAAAATAATGGAGGGAATGTATATAGCTATTAAAAACAAAGAACTGAGTCCTCAGGTACTTTAAAATTAAAAAGAAAAAAAAAAAAATACAAGGAGAAAATGAGAAACCTGAAAATGTAACTGAGAAGCAGCAGCCTGTGAGTTTTCTGTCTTGGAAAAAAGTGAAATAAATGAATGAAGAAGTAGAAAGTGATCAACCTTGTAAAATTCTGCCACTAAGTCCAGCAAGATGAGGTCTGAGAATTGGACTTTTTTTCTTTTTAGCAACAAGATGTCAAAAATGACCTTCACAAGACCCAATTTTTATAAAGTGGCAAGTGTGTATCTGACTGGAACAGGTTGAAAACAATGACAGAAAAATTAAATGCTCTTATAGAAATTATTTGGATAAGAATTTGTAGCGAAAATATTTCTGGACAGAATTTTTAACATAGACATGAATAGAGTGTAAATTATGATTCCATTCCTGTATCAACAGCTTATTCTTCAGAATGATGTTCTAGACTCTAGGAATAAGTATGCTATGAAAAAAACTTAATGTTTAAATAAATATCTGAAAACCAGATTAGGATTTAAACATTGTTAAATATGATTTTTTATAATTAGGTGCTATGGTCTGAATGTTTATTCCCCTTAAAATTCTTAAGTTGAAATTTTCACTCCCAAGGTGATGGTCTTAGGACGTGGAGCCTTTGAGTGGTTATTAGGTCATGGGGCCCAGTTCTCGTGAATGGGATTAATTAATACCCTTATAAAAGAGGTTGGGGAGACCACACTCTGTTTTCATAACTATGTCAGGTTAGAGTGAGATCTGTGAGGAGGGAGTCTGTTACCAGACAGTCTGCTGATTCCTTAATTTTGAACTTCTCAGACCACGGAACTATGAGAAAGAAATTTGTTTTTTTGTAAGCCTCCCAGTCTGTGGTATTTTGTTATAGGAGTCTAAATGGACCAAGACAATGGGCTTCTCAAAGTTCACAACATACTACTCTATATTAGGAATCTTTAGTAGAGATATCAAGTATTGTTTACCAAATTTACTGGACCATGGAAACATTTGTAATAAGTACTCTTAACCATATCCAAGTGTGCCATGATAAAAGCTTGGTAAATACTGATCTAAGTAAAACATGAATAAAATGTCATATACCTTTGGAACATGTCCATGAACACATACAAGGAAGGATGATAGCATATATTATACTGATATTTGCATTGCCATTATAAAAAAATATGTATTTGAATTAACTATGATTGAAAAAGATTATCCCCTCAGAGCCCATTATTGTTTCCCTTAGTTTAGTCTGTATTTCATTAATACACTTTTCTTCTGATCACAGTTCTAGCTACTTGAATAATAATGTTTCTTCAGGCTATTTTACACGTACAATAGCCATCATCAAGCAGTTATGAGAGCATAATTTATGTAAATGAAAACTCCTTTATTCTCCTGAGAAAATAAAAGCTTGTCATTATTGTTACAGGGTTGTATTTTAAAAACAAGATCATATTCAAGACCAGACTGAATCAGGCTGTGACTATTAAGGTAAGGGACAAATCACTCTTATAGTCTGTTATGGCTTGGATGCTTGTTCTCTCCAAACCTCATGTTGAAATTTGATCCCCAATAGTGGAGGTAGGGCCTGATGGGGTGATGTTAGGGTCTTTGAGGGTAGATTCTGCAAAGGTGAGTGAGTTCTCACTCTGTTACTTCCCAAGACAGCTGATTGTTAAAGAAAGCCTGCCGCCTTCCCCCTATGTTTCTTTCATCTGCCATAAGTAGAAGCAGCTTGAGGTCTTAGAAATAGAGGAGATGGCAGCTTCATGCTGCTTGTATGGGCTGCAGAACCATTAGCTAAATAAACCTGTCTCCTTTATAAATTACCCAGCTTCAAGTATTCTTTTACAGCAACACAAAATGGACTAAGACCCAGGCTAATATTTTACTAATTGGACCAGTATTAGCAGTTAGTAATACCAAAATAGGTTCTGACAGTTAAGTAGTGAATGAAGTATTTCCACCAGTGAGGCACAGAATAAACATACTTATATAAACACACAGACAGACATATTTTTGGAGAAATATCATTTGGCATTGTAAAATAATGGGGTGAATAGAAACAGATTAAAATACTAATAAGTGAACAATCACAGGATTTTTCTAGGATTAACTGATTTTTTTCTTTGGTTTGCATATACATTTAAGTCAAAAATTACCAATCTTCCTAATAAAACATCATTGTAAACTCATAGTAAATATTGTGGTAAGTACCAATGAGATGGTCTTGTGTTGTGTGAGAACACAGGATTCACCAAAAAATAAATCATCACAAAAGGGTGAGAAAAAGGGATAGCGGAGGGGAATGAAAGTGGAGGAATGGATGGCACTAAAGCTAGAAGAGCAATGTGTATAGCTTTGTTGGGAATAGTTGCAGAGAAACAAGCAGTATTTGGTAGGGGAAGTAGAGCTGAAAGAAGTTCCCCTACAAGGTAGCAATAATTGCTTTAAAGGATTTCTGAAAAATAATACCAGATGCTGAAGTCAAATGGAGCAATGTCTTCAAATATCTGAGGGGAAAATTCTTTTAAACTTAGAACTGAACAGATACATTAGTAATAGAGAATGGGACCAAATAAAGGCATTTTGAAAATAGAAGAACTCAAAGATTACCATCTACTTGTCCCTTATGAAAAAATAATAATAGTTTTTATGCTATGTTACAATGTGCAAGAACAAGAGAAACCAGACAATGGCAACTAAGTATATCCCCTCATGAAGGAATAAAAAAGCTAGAAAGAAATTGAGAGAATACATTAGAAATTTTTCTTTTGGAAAATAAAAATTTTGTTTCTTTCATGGATTGAATGCAAAATTGTTTGCATTATTATAAATGTTTCCAATCAACCTAAAAATACAGATGATATAATTTATCAGATAATGTAAAATATACCTAACATACTTGGAAATAGAAGGAGAAAAAAAGGAGAAGGCAAGGTGAAAACAAGGTTAATGTATTCTACCTCCTTTTATGTTAAGTAGCCAAGTGAGTCTAAGTTATTAATTAAAGCCTAGTGACTTAAGCATATTATTTTGAATTTTAGCGACAACCACTAGAAGATCTGACAACGTACACTGGTAATGTAATAATTTCTCAGAAATGTTACTGGAAGGGAAGGGAAGATTTACTTCAATCTGTAATGTTTAATTTTTGTTTGTAAAGAATTTTTCCTACATTGGTATATTTTTAAAGAAACAAAGAACTTGATGTATCAATGCTGATGCTTACAGTCGCAGGTAACAGAAAATCCTGCATTAAATGTATTGAAACAATACAAGCCTTATTTTCTTCCCAACAAGAACTCCAGGAGTGGTAAGCCAGGAATCCGGCTTTGCTTTTTTGGTAACTGTCTTGACTCTGACCTCTCTGTGTATTGCCTTCATTCTCAGGGTTATAATAAAATGGCTGTTATGAGCAATGAAATGTTTTCTAGAATGCTCTCAAAATGCTTTTCCTCCCATCTTTATTGGCTAGGAAGGTCACCTGCAGTTTTTTGTCTGCAACACAAACCAATCACTAACAAGAGAGAAATTGACCACCATAGTTAGTTTAGACCAGTCAAGAAGCACCGTGGTGGAGCTGCTCTTGTCTCCCCTAAAACCCATGATTACCTAGAAAAGAGTGGTGTCTTAGTCCATTTTGTGCTGCTATGAAACCATACCACAGACTGGGAAATTTGTATTGAGAAATTTATTTCTCACAATTTTGGATCCTGGAAAGTCTAAAACCACGGGAAGGGCTTTCTGTGGAGGGTGTCTTGCAGTGTCATACCATGGCAGCAGGCTTCACATGGCCTTCATGCACAAGAGGGGGAGCAAGGTGTGGAACTTACCTTTTATAAGGAACCTTTACCTGTGACAATGACGTTAATCCAATCATGAGGGTAAAGGTCTTTATCTCTCAACACTGTTGCATTGAGGTTTAAATTTCCTATGACATTCAGGGTGTGGCAACCATAATTCAGTGAGTAGGACACTGGCCACATATACCAAAGGTGGCGGATTTGAGCCAGGCCTGCTAAACAATGACAACTGCAACCAAAAAATAGCCAGGCGTTGTGGAGGGTGCCTGTAGTCCCAGCTACTTGGGAGGCTGTGGCAAGAGAATTGCTTAAGCCTAAGAGTGGGAGGTTGCTGTGAGCTATGATGCCATAGCACTCTACTGAGAGCGACATGGTAAGACTCTGTCTCAAAAAAAAAAAGAAATTAATTAAAAAATAAATAAATTTCCTATGACACATTTAAACCATAACAAGCAAATACCTAGAAAAAAAGATATTATAGGCTCAATGCCTGTGGCTTAAGCAGCTAAGGGCCACATACATCTGAGCTGGTGGGTTCGAATCCAGCCTGGGCCCACCAAACAACAAGGACAGCTGCAACCAAAAAATAGCCGGGTGTTGTGGCATTCGCCTGTGGTCTCAGCCACTTGGGAGGCAGAGGCAGGAGAATTGCTTAGCCCAGGAATTTGCGATTGCTGTGAGCTGTGATGTCACCGTACTCTACCCAGGGTGACAGCTTGAGGCTCTGTCTCAAAAAAAAAAAAAAAAAAAAAAAAAAAAAGATATTATACTGGAGAGGAGTTAGGAGAATGGAAGGGAAGGATAAATATGCTGTAGCCAGTTACATATCAAAACTTGAAAGAAGACCTCAGGGGTCTTGAAAATTTGTATTTCCTTTATGGTTTCTCTTTTCCTATTAGATCATTTAGATGTTTTTAGAGAGGTTTGGGCTCTTTGCACCTTTGAATGACAGCTGAGTTTCTGTTTCAGTTAGGAATCAGACTCACCTTAAATACTGCAGAATCTTGGTGCCAGTTTTTGTTCCCATCTGTTTTGGGCAGATTTCAAAGTTCCATAATGTAATACTTTATGATTTTTCCAAAGTATGAAAGTAAATTACATGCTTTAGCTGTCTATTATTCATGCAGGTAGTCAGCAAGGTTGGCTACTTATTCAGTATCTACATGTCAAAACATGTTTGAGTGGTCTGTAAATAAATTTATTTTTTTAAGAGACAGAGTCTCACTTTGTTGTCCTCAGTAGAGTGTCGTGGTGTCACAGTTCACAACAACCTCCAACTTTTGGGCTTAGGCGATTCTCTTGCCTTAGCCTCCCTAGTAGCTGCGGCTACAGACGCCTGCCACAATATCTGGTTATTTTTTTATTGCAGTTTGGCCGGGGCCGGGTTCAAACCTGCCACCCTCACTGAGCCACAGGCACTGCCCATAAATAAAGTTATTTTTATATTTGGGTAAATATTACATTACTTTATGTAGACATTTTAAGAAGGACATTATTTGCTAAATGATCTTCACTACGTTAGAGAGGTGAGCCTTTTTAATAGAGGTCAGTGCTATTTGATTTTGCCTGGAGTTGCTTCTATTATGGCTCCTTCCCCTCATCAAATCTTTTGCTGTTCAGCCCTCTCCAATCTGCCTCATCCGGCCACAGTCAAACCTAGATTTCCCTCATTTATTTGAATACCAACTTTGAATTTTAAACTACTGGCCTTTAGGGAGTCAAATCTATACTTGGATTATTTCCCTTAGCCTTGGGCCTGCAAAGTCCTTGTTTTTACCCTTTACCCACAAACTTACACTGCTGAGGTCTCAAGGATGCCTCATGGTAGAGTCTAAGTTATGATACATTATATAATTACCACTCACTAAATTAGCAGTTTCAATCAGTATTGCAAACACTTTGAGCTATTCAATTTTTTAAACTTAATTTCCTATTATTTGAATATAATTTCACATAAGGTGCATTATATGATTCATTACATATATCAGGGAAAAGTCACTAAAACAAAATTCTCAGCTGACATTTCATAATTTACTTTTAGTTACAACTAAATGTATTAATATGTAAGTAATTGTTTGAAAATGTTACAAGATTTTCTTGTTTTAAATGCACTTTACCCTAGCATTTTCTAAATGATTCTTCCAGGATAAATCTTATATTACATATTTCATAATTAGAAATGGAAGGGACTGGTGTTTGCTAATGAATATTATTTGGTTTTCTCTATTTTTCATTTGGGTGATACTGATTCTTATTCCCTGACCCATAAATCAGTAATATAGGTCCACATGGATCTGGGACGTAAGGCAAGCAGAAAAAAATATTTTCTTTTGCTTCTCAGGGAGATTTGTGATCTGTTTTTCTTTGTCCCCACTCTGCTTAGGCAAAGGAGTATGTTAGTCAGCACAGGCTAGTAGATGCTACAGTAACAACCCTGTATAGTGACTTAACACTATAAAAGTTTATTTCCTACCCATGCTTATAGTCCCAGCTACTCAGACAGGAGCATTGGTTGAGCCCAGGATTTTGAGACCAATCTGGGCAACATAGTGAGATCCCCACATCTTTAAAAAAAGAAAAGTTTAGGCTCGGTGCCTGTGACTCAAGTGGCTAAGGCTAAGGCTCCAGCCATATACACCTGAGCTGGCGGGTTTGAATCTAGCCTGGGCCCTCCAAGCAACAATGACGGCTGCAACCAAAAAATAGCCGGGCGTTGTGGTGGATGCCTGTAGTCCCAGCTACTTGGGAGGCGGAGACAGGAGACTCCCTTGAGCCCAGGAGTTGGAGGTTGCTGTGAGCTGTGACGCTATGGCACTCTACCCAGGGCAACAGCTTGAGGCTCTGTCTCAAAAAAAAAAAAAAAACAAAGAAAAAAGAAAAAGAAAAAAAAAGTTTATTTTTTTTAGTTTTTTTTTTTTTTTTTTTTTTTTAGAGAGACAGAGTCTCTCTTTATGGCCCTTTGGTAGAGTGCCGTGGCATCACACAGCTCACAGCAACCTCCAGCTCCTGGGCTTAAGCGATTCTCTTGCCTCAGCCTTTCGAGTAGCTGGGACTACAAGCGCCCGCCACAACACCCGGCTATTTTTTTTTGGTGTTGTT